>JAJJWX010004851.1:0-60843 GCA_023529315.1 Papaver bracteatum
TGTAATCCTCTGACTACACTCATTCTCTGCCTCAACTGTAGCATCACACCCCTTTAGCTGTACCTGCATGCTCAGTTCTTCCCCTGAATCAAGCCTTAGCTCATACCTGCAAGTGCAGCAAAATCCATGCAACCACACATTTCAGCATTCATACGCTCCACTATGTTAGCTAACCATTGCGACTTCACAGCTAACACCTCCACGACCTCAGCTCCACCTAGCCAGTGCACTGCCACGCATTGCTGTAGCTTCTCAGTACCTCAGTTCGCAGTCCTTGAACAACCAACACCACCATTCGATCCAAGCCCTGACTCATCATTAGAACCCAACTTCCACCACAACCTACTCAAACTGGAAGCACCAGCCTTGTAGTTCCATTACCCTCCAATGCCAGTAGCTGCAGCAACACAAACCACCAGTGCCTAAATATACGTATAGCCATTTCACAGTACCAACTCCATTTCTCTGCAACCCTGAACTTGAGCCACTGTAAGCTGCACAAGCAATAATTACAGTTGCACAACACATTCATTCCACCATATTAATCATCTACCTGCAATTCCTAAGCATTCTAGCTATACCTACTCTGATTCTTGCACCAGCTTTTTCTCATCTCAGGTTCAGAAACAAACCCAATCTTAATTCCCTTATCAAACCTTCAAATACCATCTTAATCATCTCTACAATTCATTGAACTCAGCTCAACCAGCTCACACAGCTACCTCCATTCATTCAACATCTCAGATCATGTACTGCAGTTTAGCTTAATGGCACCTACCACATCCATTTATTCATCATCTGATTCACTCCCAGCCATCACCTTCACAGCCCAGGCTCACTAGTAATACTATTATTTGGCCCTGCAATTCACAACAGCAACAGCTGTTCTTCCCAGATTTCTCAATCGAATTAACAACACAACAGACTCATACATTCAACTCACTGGATTCATTCAACAACTCTCCCATCTTAAAACCCTGATTTTACCCTGATTTTCGGCAGACTCATACATTCATTTATCTCTGCTAAAAATCAAATCCAAACAAAACCATTTCTGCTGATGCTTAATTTAAACATAACCCATCTCTTTAAACCATAAAAATCATTGACTCACCTTGAATCAGCTCTGAATTTCTTCACCTACACCACGAACCCCTCATCTGCTCAACCATGACTAAGAACCCTAATTTATCTCAACTGAAATCAAGCAGTGACTCTGCCGATTTGTGGTTAAATTAGAGCTCGGAAAACACTCCTCAATCTTTTTGATAACATTCACAGATCCCTAATTTCACCTCTCAGCTCACCCATCCATTCAGGCCAACTCTCAATTCAGATCAATCTTCACCATCGTCTTCTCAAAACAGCCGCCCTGGCTTTTCTCGTTTTCAAGCAAAGAAGGGTAATGAAAGAAAGAACTAATGATGGGAGCAATAATTGCTCCTCTGATTTTTAGGATATGTGTAAGAATGGGTTGGAAATAACCACTCATGTGTAGAAGATAAGGGGTAACCAAAAATGATTTATGCACCCCTTACGTATATGTTGGCACCATGATGCCGGTCCGTTGCTTCTGTAGACTAAGCTGTCATTTTGTCCCTTATCATTGACTTGGTTCGGCTCACATGTCACTCATGAAATGATGCTTTTGTTCTCCTTGCTCCAAGTGAACGCTTTCTTTCGCATTCCACCAACATCAACCATCTTTTACTCCTCATATTCACTTCTTTCCTTCAATTCATTCATCACTAAAGCAGTCATGCTTTTCAGAAAGAAATTGCATCACAAAAGCCGACAAACATTTCAGATAGGGATGAAGAAATAAAAGCAAATATGAGAAATAATCGTCTCTAATAACATTTGCACCTTTTGCCCTGTTTCTTCTTCTTTTGCTTCAAACGACTCCAAAGTACCTAACAAACTCAAATTCACACATAAGATACATAATTTACATGAAAACTCGCAAAGCATAAATACTAGATATACAATTAGGTGTTTATCACACCTATCAACAATCAGTAGATGTTTATCGAATATTTGAGGGCAACTGCGGAGATAAACGCATCCAGACCAAGAAGCGGGCCAAATTCTATCCCGGGGACTTGATTATGTCAATGTTCGGCTAATGGGAGAATACGAGCACACAGTGGGCCCATGTCCGAACGAAGGAGGCATAACAAGTCCGACACTTGACCAGAGCGAGCGCAGTAACCGTCTCTCTCGACCGAAGCAGGCAAGACAGGGTTGATTGAGCCAAGCAAGTCTCACAATCGAGCGGAACAAGCACTAAGCAACCTCTCGGTCGGAGCAAACACAACATGATCGACGTTCAATCAAGCATGCACGGTGGGCGCATATTTATTCAGGTTTACACATATCATGGCACGATTTTCTATGATCAAGGGGTTTATACTTGGGAATCGTGTCTATAAAGTTTTCCAAGTTATAACCAAAGGCTAGGATTTACATGCAACGATGGAAAAAGGATTCCCTATTTGGTTCGAACACCGAAGGAAGGAAACCGATCCCACTCAGCATTCCATGCTTGTACCGGCATGTTCACACGTGCAATTACTAGCGGTCGATCAAGGCTCTTCTGGGTAAGCTCCCTTCATCTCGTCTTCTCCCATATATTTTTCACCATCTCATTCCTACCCCACAATAGTGTAACCATCATGTGCTAGGCAGGGGACTTAATGTTGATGGTGGATTTTAGTTCAAGGATAAAATTGTAAAACCAATTTTTGTGCGGCCATCCTACAAAGGATAAAGCTATTTGATAAGTGATGAATACTTCTCCGCTTTATTAATTCACCTAGAATGGAGCATGTAGCAACAATCCCCAAGTATTCTGTGAATTTTGGCATTATTAATTAATGCATACAACACCTTGTATTTCCTATGTTGTTCTCAGCAGAACTCTCATTGTTGGTGTGGCATGACTGATTGTTACTCTCATCAGAGTAACATGAATATCCAAGTATCAATAGTGAGGCATGCACGAAATACCCATACAGGCTATACCATTCTCTAATAAAGAGAATCATCTCTCGGAGTGTTACACTAGCCCGATTGAGCATCCGGACTGTCCATATCAGTCTCATAAATGATCACGACCATCCAACTTCACCAGCATGATTGGATGGATCAGATCGAATCCATAACCCTCAAGCATGTATTGGAGTATTCACCACCGACCCAATGTGGGCCCGGCATGGTCGGCCTCTCCAAAACAGTAGCACATCTTTCTAATACATCCAACCAAATTAAGCAGCGGACGTGAAACCCTAAATTAGGGTTTGCGGCACATTACATGTGTCGCAAAAACAGTCTCAACCATCCATCTTCGCAGGCATAGATGGAGGGTGTAGATGTAAATTCAAAGGGCCTAGAGCATGTCAACACAAATACCGTGGGCCCGCCTACATGCATGACCGATCGGTCAGGACTAACTATAGTTAGTCGTTCCATTTCGTGCGCCCAAACAAAGCATGACATATGGCCGGTGAAACCCTAATTAGGGTTTGTACAATCGCGAGCGTCCATTTTCACCTGATCGAATGAAGGGTCTAGGAGTCAATTAAGCAGGTCCAGTGAGTATCAACGTGATCACCATGGGCCCATCTATCTCCAAACCCGATCGGCCAAGGCATATCATGCCTGATTGCCTCGATTCTCATGACCAAACTAGGCGTGGACACACCTCCCAATTGCAAAACTAATCTCGACCACTCAACTTTGCCGGACAAATTGAGTGGCTTAGATCATGTTTCTATGGGATATTAAGGTATGGATATGTACACCAGCCCACCGTTTGTATACCAAACTAATCATCCAAGACCGACCAAGCTTGGTCGTCTCGAAACATGCGCCTGAAGAAGGCATGACGCGCGGATTTTGCGGCACCTGATTTCTGTCACAAATTGATCTCGACAACTCAACTTCACCGGAAAAATTGAGTGGCCTAGATCACACTTTCACGAGAAAATGTGGTATGGGCGCCTAAACCGTCATGCCGTCTATATGCATGCACGATCAGCCTGGCTAAAATCGTGTCCCAAGCTTGGATTCGACCAAGCTGAAGAGTGATGCTTGTGCACCTTTTCATAAACCCTAATTCTACTAACGGTCGCAGATGGGTGTCTCAAAGATCATCTTGTCTGTTCAACTTCACCTGCTTGGGTATACAACCGTGGTTAGGAGTTAACTGGTCAATGAGGTGTCGTGGTGATTACCATCCACCACACAACCACACCATGTGGTCGGCCAAGAGAGGACTTGCTTGCGTAGCCTCCAAACCATCACATGAAGTAGGCTAGACATGATGCTATTTTAAGACTCTCAACAACGATGCTTCATACATGCTGAATATATTCGATGCATTACATGTATAGAATACACACGATATTTCATAAATATCGACTTCCTAAATAACTTAGTTATTTAATCCAGCATCACATGCTGCTTTATGTGGGTCCCACGATCCACACACTCGAGACATCAATCATGTCACAAACTGGGGGATCCATACTGGGGTATTGGTCTGGCGGTTTACAACATGTAGCGTACAACGCGCCATCCCAAGAACGTGTCAGGAAGTCATGGATGGTTAGTGATGATGGGAGGAGTGGGAAAGACTGTTCGTGTAACATTAACACACGCAACTCCACTACTCCATCACTCTACTTTCTCTACTTCCCACGAGAGACGTGGGTTAGTCTCAAATACTTTTTATAAATAGGTTCTCCTCCCTATTTTCCAAACAAGGACAAGACACACATAAACCAAGTGTTAATACAAAATGTATTCAAACACCCAGAGCCTGCTTGCATTAATCGTAAGCCTGCTCACTTTTCTGATACAAGTCATAGATAGACAACACCTTCACAATCTCAACACCTACTTCGCTTCCCTCCCTAAGATCAACCCCATATCCTTCATTTTGTGACCGAAGCAAGTCTAGAACGACCATTTCTTGGTTTAGGCCAGAGTTGTATAGATTGATCACTCGAATCAAAAGTACTCCCGTGCAGTGCATTTGTTTAGGGTTTAGATTCATTTCTCATCCACACACCCCAAATTACCAAAACCGTCAGAAATAGTTTTCACCCATAAACAATTGGCGACCACAGTGGGAGATTAATCTCTTAGTTGCAATATGAATTTCCAATGTCCAATTTTATTCGTCAATTCAGATTTCAAGACGGTGAAACTTAGATCGGGATCAGCGATCAACTCTAATGGAACTAGCGCCGACAACACTCTTGGTATTGATGTCCTTGTCAGTGGAGCTGTCATGCAGAATGTGATCAATACATCTCATGGAGCTGTCTCCTCTACCACTAACACCAGCGGAGAAGGAGATATTCCAGCAAGCGTGACACCTCCTATTACCAGGGCCAGAGCAGCCACAAATCCCAAAATTTATTGAAGCATAACGCTTCCGGTCGTCACCAGGGTAACTGTTACTCCTCTATCAGGACGAAGGGCTGGAGGAACAAGAGGAGGACAATCCCCTATCACCATGGTAGATTTGATGTAAAGGCAAAAAGTTCTTGCTAGAGCCCAAACGGATATGACTGTGACTCAGAAAGATGTACTTACTTTTATCAAAACCTTAACCGAACGATTGCCGCAGGGGCTACGACAACCCCTGGAGCCAACAAGGAACGTGTTCAATGCACCCGGGGCAGGCACTTTAATAGCGCGGGCCCACATGGATGAAGAAACTCGTGACGCTCCTGAACGCCCAAGATAAAGAGACCAGCCATCCAATTTCATTACGCGTGAGGACTTGGAGCGGCTCCTTCAAAACCGGGGAAAAGGAAATACAACGGACATGCACTAGCATTAGCCTCCATACCCTCAAGATGTGCAACGGATTCGCCTTCCAAGAGGTTACACCTCTCCTCAATTCTCCCTTTATGATGGCACTAGTAAAGCTCGTGAACATGTCTCTCAATTTTTGGAGTCTTTAGGGGAACATGAATACAATCATGTTCTCCGCCTGAAAGAGTTTTCGAAGACACTTAACGGAAGAGCATACACTTGGTACAACAGCATTGCACCTAACAGTGTATCCAATTGGAGTGGATGGTTAGTGCCTTCTATAGGAAATATTTCTTTGTGTCAGAACAGGTCACCTTTTCAGATTTGGGAAGAATCTTTCAACGGAGCAATGAACATCCGAATGACTTCGTTAAGAGATTTAGGACTTAGGCGTTGGATTGTCATTATCCTAATGTCACCGAACGCCAATTGGTGGAGCTATGCATTAATAGAATGATTCCCATATACATTATTTGTTAGAGAACCTGGGATTTCAAACATTTTCTAAGCTTCATGAAGCCGCTAAGCGATCGGCCACAACTGCCCCAGCATTGTTGGAGAGAACTAAGATCGTCCAAAATAAAGATGCACGTGAAATCCGAGGAAGCAGGCGTCTCATCAACAAGCAATACAACACTAGTCCTTCTGTGAGCATGGTAGGCGAAGGAGGAAATAGGTAAGAGTCAACAACAGAACAACCGCCCAAGCGTGCAAAACCATCACATACGACTTCGTCTCGAAATGGAGCAGACAAGGCTCCTGTGCAAGAATCCGGAGACACAGTTCCAAACTCCTACTTTCCCATGAATGAAGTCACAGAACTCCTGGAAGCATGGATTCAAGATGACGCGATCAAGCTACCACCTATCAGACGCCCACCGACCGAGGACGAGATGGAGAACCCCAAATACTGCCGCTACTATAGGTTTGTCCATCACCCGACCTAAGATTGCAACAAGTTAAAGCAAATCTTCAGAGAAAAAGTGGAAGCAGGAGAGCTTCAGTTAGGAAATGAAGGCGTTCACAGGGATCCTCTTCCAATTATGAGCTGCATGATCTCGGGGGATTCTTTCCGCAAGACTGTACAGTCTATGATGGAGCATTTGTGTGAAATCTTATACCTCTCCAAGGGACAACGTCAAGACATGTTCTCATCCCTCAACTATGTCATGTCAGGCATGTGTTTGTATCCAGAAAAGGAAGCAGTCTCAAAGCCACAGTCTTTCCTTGAAGATACGACCGGAAAAGAGAACTGGGGACTCTTGACTATCACTAGTTTGAAGGATGTCGAGTTCGACAACACATTGATTGATGCAACCTCTGAATTCAACATCATCACTGTCAAGACTCTGAGGGCCGCAAGGATTTCAAAACAAGAAGCTACCCGTAACCCAACCGTGATTAGGAGCCCAGAAGGAGAACTTAGAGATGCTTATGGATGCATTGACCTTGAAGTTAAAATCGGTGATGCTCTAACACAGGTTAAATTTTTTATAGTAAAAGAGTATCCAAATTATGACATGATCCTGGGACGCCCATGGATACACGACAACAAAACAACACTAGTAGTGTGTCATTTTCCGATCCTGAAAGAATCTCCAACGAACCATCAAATCCTGAAAATTGTCTGTTGCCGTATCAACACCTTGCAAATGTGACACAACTTTCTAGAGAAAGCCTGAATTTGTACCTTAAAAGATTCCGATCCCAAGTAAGTATCATCGAACAACCTTTTTTACAAACAGTGATACCTCTTTCTTCCGAGGCTCAGGGACTTGTGTTGATCAACAACCTCACCGCCACTAAGAGATGTGAATGGGGTGCCGGCTCTTTCAAATGTTTTGCCAAGAGCTTGGAAGAAGTCAGAGACAACGTGTCCCATAAACAAGATGTTATACCAAGTCCGAATCCGTTTCAAATTTGAGACATGGTTGCAAAGAGGACCACATTTCAAGTTGGGAACGTGGCGGTTAAAATATCTGACCAATCTGATTTGTCGGCAACAAAGGGAGATGAACCATATTTGGTAGCAGACATCATCTTAGGAGGCTATTGCAAGATCATCAACGCTGACAAGCTTGAGGGCGTGATGATTCACTCGCGATGGATTAAACCCTACCACGCCTAGAAATGTTGTGATACCCTTCCTCTCCAGCATTCTGTGGTGGTTCCTCCAACATTTCTCCAACAATTTCCCTTTCCGTACTATTTTGTAATTTCTTCGAAATGATTGCGATACTTGCATTCATTATTATTAGGGTTCCAATTTCTCAATTAATAAAAGTATTATTTCCTTTTAGAAATTTTTACCCCTGGGCATGACACAAAAACTAGGTTCAACCTGAGTCACCATCATTACCCACCGGATTAAACCAGAGAACCCTAAACCTAAAAGGAAAACACTTCACACCTTTCGGGAAACGTTGAAGGAATAGAATGTATGCCAAAGAAAAAATAAAGCACATTGAGCAGTATGTCCCAGCTCTAGGAGATCGCAGACAAGCTTACGCTAGGAGAGCACAGACATGTCTGTGGTATTTGGTTATGGAATTACTTCTCTTCTCACAAGAATCACATGCAATCATATGAAGGCACACCACTGTGCCTGAGAAAACTCAGATGCAGTCTTAATGAAGGATTTATCTCAAAAATAAGAAACTTTTTCGAACAAGCAAGCAAAAATAAGAGAACCTTGAACTCATCCGCCACTGAGTGCAAGGAGAAAAGTGTTCACAAAATTATGGGAAAATACTTAGAAAAGAAGAAAAGAGAAATAATAGGAAGATTTAGTAATCAAGGAGATCGACTGTGTCTTCTCCACCATTGGAGTCTGCATCAACATCATCATGAGTCACCACTACTTCTTCCTTCGGGTCTACCTCAGCTTCCAATTTAGGTATTTCTGCAGCAATGTTATCCACAACATCCTTAGTGGGGGTAACTTCCATATCTTCCTCAAGAGACGCTGCAATATTGGAAATCGTGCTGACAATTTTCGGGAGATCTGGCTTGTCCGTATCAGAATCAAGGATGATTACGCCATCACAGATCGAATAATCACATATGTCTTCCCTAGGAGGTCGTTCAACCCTTCGCATTTTTTGACGTGCAATAAATCTTTCAGCTCTTGCGCTTACCGGTGGTTGTGACGCTTCCTCAAGCCTCCATTTTTCCTCCCTGTCGATTAAAGCCAGAAGATCTCGAATGCATTCTCGAGCGACATGCATGTACAAAATTGGCATACCCGGTATGGCGCGGTCAACCTCGCGAAGCGGAACATCAATTTTAGCCATCACCTCCTCGAACACACCATCAATCTCAGGTTTATTCACTTCGAAGCTTCTTTCGGGAGAGATGCCAGAGCAGTCCTTGCCAGCCGCTTCCATCCTACAAAAAGAGGTTATGATTATGTTAAAAAAAAGATCATCACCAAGCAGATCAAGTTATGGACGCGGAGCAATACCTGGGACAAAGAAAGAAACAATTATGCGATGAGAGAAGACTCAACGTCTTCTTTATATTTCACGAGTTAACAAGATCCCGGAGAAAATAGGAGTCTTCCCTTACCGTCCGCAAAGGCTACAAATGCGGGATAACAATCAATAGATGTTTATCAAATATTTGAGGGCAACTGCGGAGATAAACGCATCCAGACCAAGAAGCGGGCCAAATTCTATCATGGGGACTTGATTATGTCAATGTTTGGCTAATGGGAGAATACGAGCACACAGTGGGCCCATGTCCGAACGAAGGAGGCATAACAAGGCCGACACTTGACCAGAGCGAGCGCAGTAACCGTCTCTCTCGACCGAAGCAGGCATGACAGGCTTGATTGAGGCAAGCAAGGCTCACAATCGAGCGGAACAAGCATGAAGAAACCTCTCGGCCGGAGAAGACACAATAGGATCGACGTTCAATCAAGCATGCACGGTGGGCGCATGTTTATTCAGGTTTACACGTATCATGGCACGATTTTCTATGAGCAAGGGGTTTATACTTGGGAATCGTGTCTATAAAGTTTTCCAAGTTATAACCAAAGGCTAGGATTTACATGCAACGATGGAAAAAGGATTCCCTATTTGGTTCGAACACCGAAGGAAGGAAACCGGTCCCACTCAGCATTCCATGCTTGTACCGGCATGTTCAAACGTGCAATTACTAGCGGTCGATCAAGGCTCTTTCGGGTAAGCTCCCTTCATCTCGTCTTCTCCCATATATTTTTCACCATCTCATGCCTACCCCACAATAGTGTAACCATCATGTGCTAGGGAGGGTACTTAATGTTGATGGTGGATTTTAGTTCAGGGCTAAAATTGTAAAACCAATTTTTGTGCGGCCATCCTGCAAAGGATAAAGCTATTTGATAAGTGATGAACACTTCTCCGCTTTATTAATTCACCTAGAATGGAGCATGTAGAAACAATCCCCAAGTATTCTGTGAATTTTTAAAATTATTAATTAATGCATAAAATGCCTTGTATTTCCTGTGTTGTTCTCAGCAGAACTCTCATTGTTGGTATGGCATGACTGATTGTTACTCTCAGCAGAGTAACATGAATATCCAAGTATCAATAGTGAGGCATGCACTAAATACCCATACAGGCTACACCATTCTATAACAAAGAGAATCATCTCTCGGAGTGTTATACTAGCCCGATTGAGCATCCGGACTGTCCATATCAGTCTCATAAACGATCACGACCATCCAACTTCACCAGCATGATTGGATGGATCAGATCGAATCCATAACCCTCAAGCAGGTATTGGAGTATTCACCACCGACCCAATGCGGGCCCGGCATGGTCGGCCTCCCCAAAATAGTAGCACATCTTGCTAATACGTCCAACCAAATTAAGCAGCGGACGTGAAACCCTAAATTAGGGATTACGGCACATTACATGTGTCGGAAAAACAGTCTCAACCATCCATATTCGTAGGCATATATGGAGGGTGTAGATGTAGATTCAAAGGGCCCAGAGCATGTCAACACAAATACCGTGGGCCCGCCTACATACATGACCGATCGGTCAGGACCAACTATAGTTAGTTGTTCCAGTTCGTGCGCCCAAACAAGGCATGACATATGGCCGGTGAAACCCTAATTAGGGTTTGTACAATCGCGAGCGTCCATTTTCACCTGATCGAATGAAGGGTCTAGGAGTCAATTAAGCAGGTCCAGTGAGTATCAACGTGATCACCATGGGCCCATCTATCTCCAAACCCGATCGGCCAAGGCATATCATGCCTGATTGCCTCGATTCGCATGACCAAACTAGGCGTGGCCACACCTCCCAATTGCAAAACTAATCTCGACCACTCAACTTTGCCGGACAAATTGAGTGGCTTAGATCATGTTTCTATGGGATATTAAGGTATGGATATGTACACCAGCCCACCGTTTGTATACCAAACTAATCATCCAAGACCGACCAAGCTTAGTCGTCTCGAAACATGCACCCGAAGAAAGCATGACGTGCGGCTTTTGCGGCACCTGATTTCTGTCACAAATTGATCTCGACCACTCAACTTCACCGGACAAATTGAGTGGCCTAGATCACACTTTCACGGTACAATGTGGTATGGGCGCCTAAACCATCATGCCGTCTATACGCATGCACGATCGGCCTGGCCAAAATTGTGTCCCAAGATTGGATTCGACCAAGCTGAAGAGTGATGCTTGCGCACCTCTTCATAAACCCTAATTCTATTAACGGTCGCAGATGGGTGTCTCAAAGATCATCTTGTCCGTTCAACTTCACCTACTTGGGTATACAACCGTGGTTAGGAGTTAACTGGTCAATGAGGTGTTGTGGTGATTACCATCCGCCACACAACCACACCATGTGGTCGGCCAAGAGAGGACTTTCTTGCGTAGCCTCCAAACCATCACATGAAGTAGGCTAGACATGATGTTATTTTAAGACGCTCAACAACGATGCTTCATACATGCTGAATATATTCGATGCATTACATGTATAGAATACACACGATATTTCATAAATATCGACTTCCTAAATAACTTAGTTATTTAATCCAGCATCACATGCTGCTTTATGTGGGTCCCACGATCCACACACTCAAGACATCAATCATGTCACAAACTGGGGGATCCATACTGGGGTATTGGTATGGCGGTTTACATCATGCAGCGTACAACGCGCCATCACAAGAACGTGTTAGGAAGTCATGGATGGTTAGTGATGATGGGAGGAGTGGGAAAGACTGATCGTGTAACACTAACACACGCAACTCCACTACTCCATCACTCTACTTTCTCCACTTCCCACGAGAGACGTGGGTTAGGCTCAAAGACTTTTTATAAATAGGTTCTCCTCCCTATTTTCCAAACAAGGACAAGACACACATAAACCAAGTGTTAATACAAAATGTATTCAAACACCCAGAGCCTGCTAAATTTTCTGATACAAGTCATAGATAGACAACACCTTCACAATCTCAACACCTACTTCGCTTCCCCCCCTAAGATCAACCCCATGTCCTTCACTTTGTGACCGAAGCAAGTCTGGAATGACCATTTCTTGGTTTAGGCCAGAGTTGTATAGATTGATCACTCGAATCAAAAGCACTCCCGTGCAGTGCATTTGTTTAGGGTTTAGATTCATTTCTCATCCACACACCCCAAATTACCAAAACCGTCAGAAATAGTTTTCACCCATAAACAATTGGCGACCACAGTGGGAGATTAATATCTCAGTTGGAATATCAATTTCCAATGTCCAATTTCATTCGTCAATTCCGATTTCATGACGGTGGAACTTAGATCTGGATCAGCGATTAAATCTGATGGAACTAGCGCCGACAACACTCTTGGTATTGATGTCCCTGTCAGTGGAGCTGCCATGCAGAACGTGATCAATACATCTCGTGGAGCTGTCTCCTCTACCACTAACATCAGCGGAGCAGGAGATATTCCAGCAAGCGTGACACCTCCTATCACTAGGGCCAGAGCAGCCGCAAATCCCGAAATGTATTCAAGAGTAACGCTTCCGGTCGTCACCAGGGTAACTGTTACTCCTCCATCAGGACGAAGGGCTCGAGGAACAAGAGGAGGACAATCCCCTATCACCATGGTAGATTTGATGGAAAGGTAAGAAGTTATTGCTAGAGCCCAAACATATATGGATGCGACTCAGAAAGAGGTACTTTCTTTTCTCAAAACCTTAACCGAACGATTGTCGCAGGGGCCACGACAACCCCTGAAGCCAACAAGGAACGTGTTCAATGCACCCGGGGCAGACACTTTAATAGCGCGGGCCCACATGGACGAAGAAACTCGTGACGCTCCTGAACGCCCAAGATAAAGATACCATCCATCCAATTTCATTACGCGTGAGGACTTGGAGCGTCTCCTCCAAAACCGGGGCAAAGGAAATACAACGGACATGCACCAGCATTAGCCTCCATAACCTCAAGATGTGCAACGGATTCCCCTTCCAAGAGGTTACACCTCTCCTCGATTATCCCTTTATGATGGCACTGGTAACGCTCTTGAACATGTCTCTCGATTTTTGGAGTCTTTAGGGGAACATGAATACAATCATGTTCTCCGCCTGAAAGAGTTTTCGAAGACACTTACCGGAAGAGCATACACTTGGTACAACAACATTGCACCTAACAATGTGTCCAATTGGAGTGGATGGTTAGTGCCTTCTATAGGAAATATTTCTTTGTGTCAGAACAGGTCACCTTTTCAGATTTGGGAAGAATCTTTCAACGGAGCAATGAACATCCGAACGACTTCGTTAAGAGATTTAGGACTTAGGCGTTGGATTGTCATGATCCTAATGTCACCGAACGCCAATTGGTGGAGCTATGCATTAATAGAATGATTCCCATATACATGATTTGTTAGAGAACCTGGGCTTTCAAACATTTTCTAAGCTTCATGAAGCCGCTAAGCGATCGGCCACAACATCCCCAGCGTTTTTGGAGAGAACTAAGATCGTCCGAAATAAAGATGCGCATGAAATCCGAGGAAGCAGGCGTCTCATCAACAAGCAATACAACACCGGTCCTTCTGTATATGTGGTAGGCGAAGGAGGAAAGAGGAAAGAGTCAACAACAGAATAACCTCCCAAGCGTGCAAAACCAGCACATACGACTTCGTCTCGAAGGGAGCAGACAAGGCTCCTGTGCAAAAATCCGGAGACACAGTTCCAAACTCCCCCTTTCCCATGAATGAAGTCATAGAACTCCTGGAAGCATGGATTCAAGATGACGCGATCAAGCTACCACCTATCAGACGCCCACCGACCGAGGACGAGATGGAGAACCCCAAATACTGCCGCTACCATAGGTTTGTCCATCACCCGACCAAAGATTGCAACAAGTTAAAGCAAATCTTCAGAGAAAAAGTGGAAGCAAGAGAGCTTCAGTTAGGAAATGAAGGCGTTCACAGGGATCCTCTTCCTATTATGAGCTGCATGATCTTGGGGGATTCTTTCTGCAAGACTGTACAGTCTATGATGGAGCATTTTTGTGAAATCTTATACCTCTCCAAGGGACAACGTCAAGACATGTTCTCAGCCCTCAACCATGTCATGGAAAGCATGTGTTTGTATCCATAAAAGGAAACAGTCTCAAATCCACAGTCTTTCCTTGAAGATACGACCGGAAAAGAGAACTGGGGACTCTTGAATATCACTAGTTTGAAGGATGTCGAGTTCGACAACACATTGATTGATGCAGCCTCTGAATTCAACATCATCACTGTCAAGACTCTGACGGCCGCAAGGATTTCAAAACAAGAAGCTACCCGTAACCCAACCGTGATTAGGAGCCCAGAAGGAGAACTTAGAGATGCCTATGGATGCATTGACCTTGAAGTTAAAATCGGTGATTCTCTAACACAGGTTAAATTTTATATAGTAAAAGAGTATTCAAATTACGACATGATCCTGGGACGTCCATGGATACACGACAACAAAAAAACACTGTGAGTGTGTCATTTGCCGATCCTGAAAATTGTCTGTTGACGTATCAACACCTTGCAAATGTGATGCAACTTTCTAGTGAAAGCCCGAATTCGTACCTTAAAAGGTTCGAGCCCAAGTAAGTATCATCGAACAACCTTTTTTACAAACATTGAAACCTCTTTCTGCCGAGGCTCAGGGACTTGTGTCGATCAACAACCTAACCGCCACTAAGAGATGTGAATGGGGTACCGACCCTTTCAAATGTTTTGCCAAGAGCTTGGAAGAAGTCAGAGACAACGTGTCCCAAAAAAAAGATGTTATACCAAGTCCGAATCCGTTTCAAATTGGAGACATGGTAGCAAAGAGGACCACATTTCAAGTTGGGAACGTGGCGGTTAAAATAGCTGACCAATCTGATTTGTCGGCAACAAAGGGAGATGAACCATATTTGGTAGCAGACGTCATCCTAGGCGGCTATTGCAAGATCATCAACGCTGACAAGCTTGAGGGCGTGACGATCCACTCGCGATGGGTTAAACACTACCACACCTAGAAATGTTGTGCTACCCTTCCTCTCCAGCATTCTGTGGTGGTTCCTCCAACATTCCTCCAACAATTTTCCTTTCTGTACTATTTTGTAATTTCTTCGAAATGATTGCGATACTTGCATTCATGATTATTAGGGTTCCAATTTCTCAATTAATAAAAGTATTATTTCCTTTTAGAAACTTTTACCCCTGGGCATGACACAAAAACTAGGTTCAACCTGAGTCACCATCATTACCCACCGGATTAAACCAGAGAACCCTAAACCTAAAAGGAAAACACTTTACACCTTTCGGGAAACGTTGAAGGAATAGAATGTATGCCAAAGAAAAAAGAAAGCACATTGAGAAGTATGTCCCAGCTCCAGGAGATCGCACACAAGCTTACGCCAGGAGAGCACAGACATGTCTGTGGTATTTGGTTATGGTATTACTTCTCTTCTCACAAGAATCACATGCAATCATATGAAGGCACACCACTGTGCCTGAGAAAACTCAGATGCAGTCTTAATGAAGGATTTATCTCAAAAATAAGAAACTTGTTCGTACAAGCAAGATGAAATAAAAGAACCTTAAACTCAGCCGCCACTGAGTGCAAGGAGAAAAGTGTTCACGAAATTATGGAAAAATACTCAGAAAAGAAGAAAAGAGAAATAACAAGAAGATTTAGTCATCAAGGAGATCGATTGTGTCTTCTCCACCATTGGAGTCTGCATCAACGTCATCATGAGTCGCCGCTACTTCTTCCTTCGGGTTTTCCTCAGCTTCCACTTCAGGTATTTCTGCAGCAATGTTCTCCGCAACGTCCTCAGTGGGGGTAGCTTCCATATCTTCCTCAAGAGCCGCTGCAATATTAGATGTCGTGTTGACAATTTTCGGGATCTCGGGCTCGTCCGTATCACAATCAAGGATGATTACGCCATCACAGATCGAATAATCACATATGTCTTCCCTAGGAGGCCGTTCATGTTCCACCCTTCGCCTTTTCAGCCGTGCAGCAAATATTTTAGCTCTTGCGCTTACCAGTGGTTGCAACACTTCCTCAAGCCTCCATTTTTCCTTCCTATCGATGAAAGCCAAAAGATTCCGAATGTGTTCTGGAGCGACACGCAGGTACAGAATTGGGATGTCCCGTATGGCGCTGTTAGCCTCGCGAAACGGAACATCAATTTTATCCATCACCTCCTCGAACACACCACCAGTCTCAGGTTTATTCACTTCGAAGCTTCTTTTGGGAGAGATGCCAGAGCATTCCTTGCCAGCCGCCTCGATCCTACAAAAAGAGGTTATGATTATGTTAAAAAAAAAAGCATCACCAGCATATCAAGTTATGGACGCAGAGCAATACCTGGGACAAAGAAAGAAACAATTATGCGATGAGAGAGGACTCAGCGTCTTCTTTATATTTCACGAGTTAACAAGATCCCGGAGAAAAGAGGAGTCTTCCCTTACCGTTCGCAAAGGCTACAAATGTGGGATAACAATCAGTAGATGTTTATCGAATATTTGAGGGAAACTGCGGAGACAAATGCATCCAGACCAAGAAGCGGGCCAAATTCTATCTTGAGGACTTGATTATGTCAATGTTCGTCTAATGGGAGAACACGGGCACACATCGGGCCCACGTTCGAACGAAGGAGCCATAACTAGGCCGACACTTGACCAGAGCGAGCGCAGTAACCGTCTCTCTCGACCGAAGCAGGAATGGAAGGGTTAATTTAGGCAAGCAAGGATCACACTCGAGCGGAACAAGCACGAAGCAACCTCTCGGTCGGAGCAGACGCAACAAGATCGACGTTCAATCAAGCATGCACGGTGGGCGCATGTTTATTCAGGTTTACACGTATCATGGCACGGTTTTCTATGAGCAAGGGGTTTATCCCTGGGAATCGTGTCTACAAAGTTTTCCAAGTTATAACCAAAGGCCAGGCTTTACATGCAACGATGGAAAAAGGATTCCCTATTTGGTTCGAACACCAAAGGAGGGAAACAGGTCCCACTCAGGATTCCATGCTTGCACCGGCATGTTCACACGTGAAATTGCTAGCGGTCGATCAAGGCTCTTCTGGGTAAGCTCCCTTCATCTCGTCTTCTCTCATGTATTTTTCACCATCTCATGCCTACCCCACAATAGTGTAACCATCATGTGCTAGGCAGGGGACTTAATGTTGATGGTGGATTTTAGTTCAGGGATAAAATTGTAAAACCAATTTTTGTGTGGCCATCCTGCAAAGGATAAAGCTATTTGATAAGTCATGAATACTTCTCCGCTTTATTAATTCACCAAGAATGGAGCATGTAGCAACAATCCCCAAGTATTCTGTGAATTTTGGCATTATTAATTAATGCATAAAACGCCTTGTATTTCCTGTGCTGTTCTCAGCAGAACTCTCATTGTTGGTGTGGCATGATGACTAATTGTTACTCTCAGCAGAGTACCATGAATATCCAAGTATCAATAGTGAGGCATGCACGAAATACCCATACAGGATACACCATTCTCTAACAAAGAGAATCATCTCTCGGAGTGTTATACTAGCCCGATTGAGCATCCGGACTGTCCATATCAGTCTCAGAAACGATCACGACCATCCAACTTCACCAGCATGATTGGATGGCTCAGATCGAATCCATAACCCTCAAGCAGGTATTGGAGTATTCACCACGGAACCAATGCGGGCCCCGCATGGTCGACCTCCTCAAAACAGTAGCACATCTTGCTAATACGTCCAGCCGAAGCAGCGCGGACGTGAAACCCTAAATTAGGGTTTGCGGCACATTACATGTGTCGCAAGAAACAGTCTCAACCATTCATCTTCGCAGGCATAGATGGAGGGTGTAGATGTAGATTCAAAGGGCCCAGAGCATGTCAACACAAACACCGTGGTCCCTCCAACATGCATGACCGAACGGTCATGACCAACTATAGTTGGTTTTTCCAGTTCGTGCGCCCAAACAAGGCATGACGCACGGACGATGAAACCCTAATTAGGGTTTGAACAATCGCGAGCATCCATTTTCACCTGATCGAATGAAGGGTCTAGGAGTCGATTAAGCAGGTCCAGTGAGTATCAATGTGATCACCATGGGTCCCATCTATTTTCACACCTGATCGGCCAAGGAATATCTTTCCTGATTGCCTCGATTCGCAGGCCCAAACTAGGCGTGGCCACACCTCCCAATTGAAAAACTAATCTCGACCACTCAACTTTGCCGGAAAAATTGAGTGGCTTAGATCACGTTTATATGGGATATTAATGTATGGATGTGTACAGCAGCCCACTGTCTATATACCAGACTAATCGTCCAAGACCTACCAAGCTTGGTCGTCTCGAAACGCAAGCCCGAAGTAGGCATGACGCGCGGCTTTTGCGGCACCTGCATTCTATGCAGTTAATGCATCGATTATCATCCGCCACTCAACCACACCATGTGGTCGGCCAAGAGAGGACTTGCGTATGCATCCTCCAAACCATCAAATGAAGTAGGCTTGACATGATGCTATTTTAAGATGCTCAACAACGATGCTTCATACTTGTTAAAATATATTCGATGCATTAACTGCATAGAATGCACACGATATTTCATAAAATATCGACTTCCTAAATAACTTAGTTATTTAATCCAGCATCACATGCTACTTTCTGTGGGTCCTACGATCCACACACTCGAGACATCAATCATGTCACAAACTGGGGATACATACTGGGGTATTGGTCTGGCGGTTTACAGCGTGCAGCGCACAACGCGCCATCACAAGAACGTGTCAGGAAGTCATGGATAGTTAGTGATGATGGGAGAAGTGGGCAAGACTGATCGTGTAACACTAACACACGCAACTCCACTACTCCATCACTCTACTTTCTCCACTTCCCACGAGAGACGTGGGTTAGCCTCAAAGACTTGTATAAATAGGTTCTCCTCCATATTTTCTAAACAAGGACAAGACACATAAAAACCAAGTGTTATTACAAAACGTATTCAGACACCCAGAGCCTGATTGCATTAATCGTAAGCCTGCTCACCTTTCTGACACAAGTCATACATAGCCAACACCTTCACAATCTTAACACCTTCTTCGCTTCCCTCCCTAAGATCAACCCCATCTCTTTCACTTTGTGACTGAAGCAAGTCTAGAATGACCATTTGTTGGTTTAGTCCAGAGTTGTATAGATTGATCTCTCGAATCAAAAGCACTCCCGTGCAGTGCATTTGTTTAGGGTTTAGATTCATTTCTCATCCACACACCCCAAATTACCAAATCTGGCAGAAATAGTTTTCACCCATAAACAGGAACAATAAAATGAGTAGTTATTTATTATCAATTCATAGGATCATCTGTGGATTCGACCATGAACTCGGAATAAGAAAACATGCATTGCCATTCCATGGGATCGTGAATTCGACTGTATAATCGGAGTAATAAAATTATCTAATACTATTCCATGAAATTAGCTGTGAATTCGATCATGAAATTGGAATAATGAGATAATATAGTAGTTTATTGCCATTCTGTTAGATAAGGTCGTAGATTTGATCATGGAATCAGAACAATTGTTATTGCCATTCCATGGGATCAGGTCGTGGATTCGACCATGGAATATGAGCAACTGTTATTGCCATTCCATGGGATCAGGCCGTGGATTTGACCATGGAATCAGAGCAATAATAGATTATTCTGGGAATTCAGTGGTGAATGTCACGGCAGAATTAATCTATTGCAGAAAAGATATTATCTAGTTAAAGCGTCATATCCATTCTGAATGGTGCATAGTCATGGAGTCACAAGTGTTGATTACGACCTGAAGGCGTTAGTGCTCTCAATCTACGGAGAACCGCCTGAATGTATGCACGGTCTCTCCACATATTTAGGGAACGGTGAGTGTCACCGACGTCCTGAAGGCGTCCTACGCCAAACTATTCTTCTATGTGGAGAGGGGTCGCTCTCTTGCAGTCAGGGAACAATGAGTGTCACCGATGTCCTGAAGGCGTTAAGCTCTCAATCTTGGTTATAATATATTAGTCGTTGAAGGATATAATCGTCCGAAAATAGATGGATCAGAAACTGAGTTTAAAGGCTTAGTTGAGTATACAAGTGAAGAAAAGACTTTAGCAAAACCGAATTCAGATGGTTTGAATGCTATCATACATGATGTAGCCGAGATCTGCAACATCACGTCTCTACATGCCAAACTTCCAAGGAAGCTTGGGATAATCTTCAGACTGTATTCGAAGGTAATACATTGGAAAAGGAGGGTAGACTTCAAACCCTCATTTCTGATTGAAAAAACCTTTGTATGGATGATAACGATACTTTTGAAGATATAGTATGCAAGATTCTCATATCGTTACCATCTAGATACGAGTCTAAGAAACATGTTATCATTGAAGCTAACGATATTTCTCCCTTATCAAGAAGTACTCTTGGGGAGAAATTAAAGATTTTTTTTATCAGAGTGTTTGTTTAAAAGGGAAAAAGACAAAAGCACTTTAAAGTCATTGCCCTGAAATAATTTGCTATGGCCCCGACTCCCTGGCTCCTCTTTGGCTAACTACCGAAGTACTAACCACTCCCAGTTTTGCTCTCAAGTCTTAAGGCGAGTTTGGTACTGCTGTAGCTTTTGTAAAAGCGCTTTTTCTGTTGTGTTGTGTTGTGCTGTGCGTTGCTGTGCGTTGCTGTGGTGCGGAAAAAAACAGTTAGACGTTTGGTAAACTCTAATCTTAAAAGTGATGTGAGTTTAAAAACCAATAAAATTCTGTTTGGTAAATTATCATGTGAAGTGATGTTGATATAACTAATGACGAAAATAGACATGTTTAAAAATATGTTATTATTATTATTACTATCATAGTATTTTTAGTATTAATATTATTATATTATGGCCACTATGAATTTTGTGTACAAAAATCATCAATAAATATTTTGTATAACATTAATCCAAGTAATATTGCTTTAAAAAAAATAATCCACGTAATATTCGTTAGTTTCGTTGCTAGCAAAAAAATAAAATAAAATAAAATCATTATGTTCGTGTTGCATACTATGTTTTCTATTTACGCAGGTTTGTAATATCCATTACTTGTATATCCTAACATATATCACTTGTATTTCCTCTCGCGTACCATATAATAGAAATCTAAGGACAAATCTTGTCATATTAACAAAATAATAAGGTTAAAAAAGAAAATTTATTATTTCAGTTTTTTGTGGGTCCACAGCTTCAGCTTTTTAGCTTTGGCCTAAAATGGAATTGCTTTTGATAAAAAGTGTTTTGAATTTTTTTTACCAAACATAACTATTAGTAAAAATTTGTTACAAAGTGCTTTTGATAAAAAAAATCACTTCGAAACGGGGCTTTAACAGGCGAAAGGGCGTTGCATTTTAGAGGGATGTACGGAGGCCAACGAATTTACTACTAGATCTGTGACCTGTCACACTTGTTGTTGTTCAAACTCATCTCTTCTCATCTTCATCGTCGTCGCATCTGCAAACCCTGAGTGATCGTACACCGGTAACTTGTTAATTTTCAAGAATGCTGTGCTTTGTGTATTTTGATTTTACAATTTAAATTTGAGTATGTTCACATAAATAAAGTTCTGATTTTAGTTTTCTTGAATCATTTTTCGGAGAATTCTCGTCTGATCTGAAAAATTAAATTGGAAAATTGACTGACACTGTTATAATGTAAGATCGCTTAGATTCTTAGTTCGTAATTTTGGAATAAGAACTTTAAATGGTAGTAGATTTTGCTTTAAAGGACTCTTTTCGGAAATTTAGGTTAAAATGTCCTCAGTAATTCATAACCCGATCGTTTAAATTGTATTCGCTTCTTGATTTTGTGTATAATGTAGTCGAACTGTTTTCTATTCTCAAGTAACTTCAAAACAACATTTGTTAGATCAGGTTATCCAATAAGTGAATGATAAGATAATAAGCAATCACCGATGGAGATTCAGTAGCTTAAAGGGCGCTTGGTGTCATTGCAATACACATATCAGACTTTTTTTCTTTCATTTACTCTGCAGTTTGGAAGCGTACACGTTTTCCTCATATTTTAAGGAGGAAGAATATGGCAACAACAGCATGTTTCATCATCGTGAGCAAGAATTATATTCCGATATATGAAGCTGAAGTGGGCACTTTACTTAAAGTATGGTGTATTTTCGTTTTATTTTTAATTCTAGCTATTACATGTATTGAAATTCTGAAATCATAAATCACGAACTCTGTAATTCGGCACAGGGTGAAGTGGTATTGATATAGTGTTTGTATGTCTTGGAATGATGTTAGTTAACAATGTTTATCGAACATATTCTGAAGCCTTTTCATCCTACTCAATAATAATTGCTAGATAAGTTATAGAATGAACATGAGTTAGTAACCTTAGGCACGTGTATTTAATCTAGTGTATCATCAAAGTTTCTTGTTTGGTCACCTATAAATATCTTAATTAATGTTCATGGCATCTGATTATGGCATGAATTTTCATATAGATTCATTGTTCATGAATTTTCATTGCTGTGGTAGATTTGAGATGCAGTTTTCCACTAGGTGAGATACTTTGATGATCTCGATCTAGACATTTGAACATCTAGATGCTGATGCTATAGTTCCACTAGGATCAGACTTAATAAGCCAGTTTTGGACTCATAAAGTGGAAATAACCTAAAGTATTAGCAAATTGACATAAAGAATCCCACCATATACCCACAGTTTTCCGTAATGGAAGACATGATTGATGATTCCTGATTTAAGTTGATTGTTTACCAAGTCTAATCTCATACATAAGAGAACTGAACTCAGTATAAACAATACATAAGAGAACTGAACTCAGTATAAACAAGAGACATATATTCCTTAAAAGTATGCAGGAAATACTGATTCAAAATTTCTAGTGAGAACCACTTCTAATGTTTTTGAAACCCTTCCAAATCTGCCTGCTTGTGACCTTCTAAAGTAATGCTTGTTAACTGTGTTGACCATTCAACTCTGCAGCCTCTTTGAGGCCTCTCCTGATATGGCATCTTGTTGAGACGTATGTTTGGCCAAATGTTCCTAATATGTTCATTCCATTAGCAAGAATTCCAAGTTGAGTTTTAGTGATTCAGTAGGAGGATTTAAAAGTAAAAAAGAAGGTTTCTGTAGGTCCAAATCATTCTAGCTACAGTAAAAAGGCGTCTGCACAGTATGCTTTGTAAGATTCTTCAAGTTATAACAAAGCTCAAATTAAACTCCATCCTTGATTAAAATAGGTATGCATTTAGCTTCTAACCTGCTAGAGTTCAAAAGCTTCCTTTTGTTCTTTTTCTCACTGTGCATGCCGTTAGTTTTCATCACGCTTAAAGTATCTAGGAAAAATATATTCTAGTTATTTATGAAGGGTGTTTGCCTCATTTTTATGTCACAGAAAGAAGAAGCTGCTCAGCAACATCAATTTATCATACATGCAGCTTTGGATATTGTGCAGGACCTTGCTTGGACTACAAGTGCTATGTGAGTCCACCGCTGCTACCTGCTTGTCTTTCTTATATCTGATGTTTTATGGGAGTGGCCGAATGAAAAGAAAGATAAGCTACAGATTTCTGCTCTTGAGATGTACTCTTGTAAACCGTGGTTTAATCTTCTTTTGACCTACTAATGCGATGCCCTGTCTTCTCCAAATATAGGTTTTTGAAAGCAACAGATAGGTTCAACGATTTGGTGGTGTCTTCATATGTTACTGCAGGTCATATCCTACATATTAGAGTATACCAGTGCTGTTAACTACATCAATTCTTGCTATTGAATCATGTCTAGTAATCCATCCAAAATGTTATTTTTTTGGATACTTGGGCAGTTTTAACTAATTACTAAGCTGATTTTTCTGAATAGCGAGATATTTTTATGCTGTTCACCCATGTTCATTTTGTGATGAATTTTCCTTGACTAAGTGAGCTATATACACACAAGATTGATGCTGCTTCATGACTCTCGTAATGAAGACGGGATAAAAAGCTTCTTCCAAGAGGTCCATGAGCTCTATATAAAGGTAACTTGTCAACTGCTGTTAATGAACACTTCCCACCTATGGCTGATTTTGAAACTGTTGAGTTAGAACATAAGATGTCAGCGTAAGAGTAAAAGCTTCCTCGATTATTTCATATCGTCTTATGACTTGTCTCTGTTCTAGTATTAATAGCTCGCATTGTTTGCCAATTGGCAGATACTTCTCAACCCTCTCTACTTACCTGGTTCTCGCATTACATCATCCCACTTTGATACAAAAGTTCGAGCTCTTGCAAGAAAATACCTGTAGATACCCTTGCTTGATCGTGGTTTGGACATAGTGTAATGGTTGGTAGTTTCTACTCCACACCCTCCACCGGTGTCATGATTCTTTTGGTATGGGCCAATTTATTTCCTTTCTATTTCTGTTAAATTACAGAAGTATTCTATTGGGTTGCTACAAAACACGATCTTTTGGTATTCTATTAGTTTCTACTCCACACCCTCCACCGGTGTCATGATTCTTTTGGTATGGGCCAATTTATTTCCTTTCTATTTCTGTTAAATTACAGAAGTATTCTATTGGGTTGCTACAAAACAATCTCGGGGTTTTAATCTGATTCTGCGAAACAAGGTTGATTTTCAGTTTTCATTTATTTAGAATTGAAAGTTATGTTTACTCCAGTTATATCTGGTCCGATTGCTGGGTAGCAAATGGTGTAGCTACCCTCTGTGGTATACAGAGAGTTAAAGACCCAATATGTGAACGTAATGTGCCATATACACAGTAATAAAAAAAATCATTGGGTCTTGTAGAAATGGCTTTTCTACTTGGATCATTTAAGTTTTTTTTTTTTTTTTTTGTAGAAACAAGAACTTGAATTTATCATCTGGCGTTCTACCTCAGTATGGATCATCTTCCGGGTATTCATTAGCAACCATTAATTGCATAATGTCAAAATCATCAAAATTGGATGGTTCCACCTATTTGGCGCCTACACTTTTCCTATTTCCCACTCACCTTAATTATTGTTTTTAGGGTTATTTGGTTTTTGGTACTTAGATTTTGACCAAAACCAGGGTTTGGTCTAACATTTGTCCAGCCTTTGTGTTTGGTCTAAAGACTAACGTTGACCGGCGTTGACCTAGTTAGATACTAACTTCTGTTTATAGATTATTAATAAATCATATAAAATTAAATTGTGAAATGAAATTACAAGCATACCCTTAAGCTATATTTCTATTAGTCTCTGGTAATGAGATTTCAGTTTGGCAGTAAGCTGAAGTTTATTTAACACCAAGTTCTCATTTAAATGACGTAGGAAGTATATACGAATTCAAATCCAATACGCATCAATTTGAAACAGAAATAATCTGTGTGGAGTCAGAGCGAAAAGCAGGGGTGCAAAACAGATTCAGGAATTAGGATAGTATAGAGAGCTACCTGTTCTTCATTTCCTACACGATTTGGAAATTCACTGTGTAAATATATTCATACCCTAAATCTAGGTCGAGAAGAAAGCAGTCTTCTTTCTCACTTTCCTTTTCTCATTTCACTAATGCGACTGCTATATTTGACGAGATGTGGCTGTATACTGTGAGATGAATTCAAGGCGGAGATGGGGTTCTAAGGTGACTGAATTGAAATTACAACAGGTGTGTTTGAAGCAGAAATTGTGGGAGAAATTGGAGCAATTGATGATTTAGGGTTGTCTGGATTTGGTTCGAAATTGGGTGAACGATGAGGAAAATCAGATGAGCTGCTGCAAGTCAGGGAAGAATGGGTTAGCTTGGAGTCAAATTCGAAGTGGATTTGGGTATGTTCTGTTGTTGGATTTGTGAGATTATGATTGGGTTTAGAGTTTGAAGATTAAGAGATTGAATGTTGAATGTTGAATGAAATTGGCAGTATGGGTTTGAAATTGGCATCATCTTCTCTATCTCAAACCGTCAAATACAACATCATACCCATGAACATCTTCAATTTGATTCTCGACATAAACCTCAAATCCATTTCAAATTCAGAAACAACCTCAGCTTCTTCCTTTCTTATTCAAAACCATACCCTAATTTCTTCACCTATCACCAGCAAATCGACTCATTCTTCAATCAATTTCAGGAAACCTAATCTCCATTATCATCTTCTCAAAATCTTGGATGCATATTCAAATCACTCATCCATGTCTTCTCGATTTACTATTGAACTCAAGAACGACTGTCATCAATCTCTTCTCACATCAACAGACAATGGAGGCGGGGCGGAAGCCGCGGAAGAAGATATCACAGATGTGAAGAAGAGAAAGAGTTAGGGTTAGGGTAATGGGTGTTTCTAGGAAAGTGAAGGATAAGATGGTAAACTCCCCTAAAAATTCAATTCTTTTTATTTTTTATTTTTTATTTAATTAATTTCTAAACAGAAGTTAATATCTAACTTAGTCAACGCCGGTCAACGTTGGTTTTTAGACCAAACGCAAAGGCCGGACAAATGTTAGACCAAACCCAGGTTTTGGTCAAAATATGAGTACCAAAACCCAAATAACCCTTGTTTTTAATACTACAAGAGAATTTTACTGATTATCTGTTGTAACAAACATAGTCTTCCTCGACCCATTTGGTAATACCAGGAGGAAAATTGGAATCAGTCTTCTATGAAGCACGAACACCTCAAAACCGGTGACGTATCCGTGTCGGACGCTTGGGGACACTTGGGGATACGTATCAGACACCCTGTTTAAAGTGTCCCTTTTTATTAATTATGAAAAGGGTAGGGGATACTCTAAAGGGGACACTTCTTATAGTATAAGATATATATATATATAATATTGCCAAATATTTATATACATAATATGTTAAATATCTTTAGATATGTAATATATCGTATTTATCAAAAATTATTCTATAGAAGCAGTATATAAATGTCTAACCCTAATTTATAGTTTTATTCATTCAATGAAGAGAAACAAGGTTGAACCCCAACGTGCTGAGGATTTAGTGTTTGTTCACAGTAATCTTCGACTCCTTTCACGAAAAAGTGAAAATTAAACAAAAGGAGAAAATAGAATGTGGGATATCAGTGGAGATGCATTTGATCCACCAGACGGTGTGGGAGAACTTGAAATTGCAAATCTTTCTCTTGACGAGCCAGAACTAGAAGCGGTGCTCTTTGATGAAGACAATATTGATGAGTGATGGGTGAGCGAGAGTTTGTATAGTATTTATCTATTTATTTTTTTAATATTCCAGATAGTATTTTAGAATTTTCTTATTTTATGTGATTATTTTCACTATTAATAAATTAAATATTTTTTCATTAATACACGTATCCCAACGAATCCCTATCCCAATTTTTTGAAAATTGCCGAATTCCCGTATCAGTATCCCCGAATCCGTATCCCCGTATCAGTATCCGTGCTTCATAGTCAGTCTTCCTCAACCCATTTGGTAATACCAGGAATTGGAATCATAGAAGAAACATAGAGCTTCAAGTCTAGCTTTTCTAGCTAGAGCATGAGCTACATTATTACCCTGGTGTTTTTAGGGGCCAACAATAAAACAAGATAGGGTTACCCAAACGTAAAGTAAGTTACCCCTTATCTTGCATATTTCTTAATGGCAAAATTGCCCTTACATAATACGCAAGTAATATGTTATTTTTATCCTCCGAATGCATTCGGTAGATAAAATAAGAAGTATGTGTCCGAATGTAGTGGGTGTAGTATTTGAATGAATTTTTTTTTCATTTTTTTCTTCTAGGATTTTTCTGTTTTTCCCCATATTCAGGAGAGATTCATGATTTTTATCTCCCAAATGAAGTCGTGTTCTTCATTTCTCAAGAACATTTGAGTAGCATTCGGGAGATAAACTTACAATCGGAGGACTTGAAATAATCGGAAGTTTGATAGTTAACCATACTTCCGAATATAGAGTGGCCCAAAAATCAGATTTTGGAAAAAAAAAACTCAAATTTTCGAGTTTTGTACTAGTCATAATCGGAAGACAAGTAACTCATTTGACCTCCGAATATTTGTTGGCTCCCAAATGAGAACCACCATGAGCCTTGGCATATAGGGCTTTGGAACCACCAAGAGCCTCGGCATATAGAGCCTTGGCACTACTATATTCGGAGGTTTATATTTTTACTCGAACCTCCGAATAATGAGTGGCCCAAAAATTAGATTTTGGAAAAAAAACTCAAATTTTCGAGATTTTCTGTTTTTTCCCAGATTCGGGAGATATTCATGATTTTTATCTCTCGAATGTTCTTCATTTCTCAAGAACATTCGGGAAGACAAGTAACTCATTTGACCTCCGAATATATGTTGGCTCCCAAATGAGAACCACCCTTGGCATATAGGGCTTTGGAACCACCATGAGCCTTGGCATATAGAGCCTTGGCATATAGAGCCTTGGCACTACTATATTCGGAGGTTTATATTGTTACCCGAACCTCCGAACATAGAGTGTCCCAAAAATCAGATTTTGGAAAAAAAACTCAATTTTTCGAGTTTTTCTGTTTTTTCCCAGATTCGGGAGATATTCATGATTTTTATCTCCCGAATATTCTTCATTTTTCAAGAACATTCGGGAAGACAAGTAACTCATTTGACCTCCGAATATATATTGGCTCCCAAATGAGAACCACCATGAGCCTTGGCATATAGGGCTTTGGAACCACCATGACCCTCGGCATATAGAGCCTTTGCACTACTATATTCGGAGGTTTATATTGTTACTCGAACCTCCGAATATAGAGTGGCCCAAAAATCATATTTTGGAAAAAAAAACTCAAATTTTCGAGTTTTTCTGTTTTTTCCCAGATTCCGGAGATATTCATGATTTTTATCTCCCGAATGTTTTTCATTTCTCAAGAAAATTCGGGAAGACAAGTAACTCATTTGACCTCCGAATATATGTTCGCTCCCAAATGAGAACCACCATGAGCCTTGGCATATAGGGCTTTGGAACCACCATGAGCCTTGGCATATAGAGCCTTGGCACTACTATATACTGTTACTCGAACCTCCGAATATAGAGTGGCCCAAAAATCAGATTTTGGAAAAAAAACTCAAATTTTCGAGTTTTTATGTTTTTCCCAGATTCGGGAGATATTCATGATTCTTATCTCCCGAATGTTCTTCATTTCTCAAGAACATTCGGGAAGACAAGTAACTCATTTGACCTCCGAATATATGTTGGCTCCCAAATGAGAACCACCATGAGCCTTGGCATATAGGGCTTTGGAACCACCATGAGCCTTGGCATATAGAGCCTTGGCACTACTATATTCAGAGGTTTATATTGTTACTCGAACCTCCGAATATAGAGTGGCCCAAAAATCAGATTTTGGAAAAAAACTCAAATTTTCGAGTTCTGTTTTTTCCCAGATTCGGGAGATATTCATGATTTTTATCTCCCGAATGTTCTTGATTTCTCAAGAACATTCGGGAGATAAAAATCATGAATATCTCCCGAATCTGGGAACAAACAGAAAAATCTTAGAAGGAAAAAAATTCATTCAAATACTGCACCCACTACATTCGGACGCATACTTCTTATTTTGTCTACGGAATGCATTCAGAGGATAATAATAATATATTACCTACCGATTATGTAAGGGCAATTTTGCCATTAAGAAATATGCGAGACAAGGGGTAACTCACTTTAGGTTTGGGTGACCCTATTTTGTTTTATTGTTGGCCCCTAAATCCTTTTGAGTGGCCCCTAAAAACGCTAGGATTATTACCTAGTCTATAAACTACCCTGCAAAACCAAAAATCATTACTTAAAAATTTGTTCTTGACTGCAGAAACTAAATGTTGATTAAACCAGTGCACTTGAGTTTCTCCACTGTTAATAGAGTTCACCACATTTTCGCTGTCCATCTCAAAGATTACTTTATTGAAGCTACATTCCTCAATCCAATCTACTGCCATGACCAGAGCTTTGCATTCAAAATGTCCAGCTCCCACATTTGCATCCATCTCTTCCTCCAAATGTAAGCCTTTAACTCCTACTGTATTTCCTGCATGATTGCGGACAATTATTCCAATGCTACCTTTCCTAATTTCAGTTATGTAAGAAGCATCAATGTTCAATTTAATAAATCCTTCCTCTGGCAGAATCCGGAAGAATCCAGTCCTTGATGAGAATATTGCATTGCATGTTAATATTAGTAGGAGCAATAGCAGAATTACATTGTTAAATTAGATGATGTATTCTAATGAGAGTACTATTCCTATTAGGAAAAGTATCCTGAAATATCAAATTGCACCCGTCTTTCCAGATATAATAGACAATGCACATCAATTTAATCACATAATTCTCATTTCTATAACCATTTTGAAGCTCTTTACCTGTAGTAAACCAAGATATCACCCATGCCTGGAAAGAGATAAAATTATGAGTAACATCAATAATATCTACATTTAAAACATTCCCAATCAACCAACAAATGATTAATGGTTTCAATACTATGATTACAAAACTTACAATGAGGTTCCACTTCAGGATTATAACCAGCAAGTCTGTCTCTAACAGGAACACTATTTTTTAAACATTTCCAGACAAAGAGTTAAACTGTATGAGGAACTCTAGAGAGCCAGAGTTTCTTCCAAACTTCTTTAGGAATGTTATCACCAGTGTTGGTATTGTTAACATAGTTTGCACAAAAAGTATTATAAGCACTCTTAACTGTGAATTTACCTTTCCTATCAGGTTTCCAGATCAGATAATCTTAATAAGCATATTAAGGATAGTAGTAGAGGTTTCTTGATTAAAGATAGAACAGACAAGCTCCTCATCCCAAGTTCTAATACCAAGAAGAAACAAATCACAAATAAGATAACAGGTTAGAAAGACCCACAATTGATACATGTGGACTATTGAAACCAATAATCCAGTTATCAAGTCATATATTAATTTTAGTGCCACACTGAACAATCCACATAGAGTACTGTTGCACAACTTCAATACCAGAGTAAATACTCCTCCATATCCAAGAAGAATAATCTTTTAACTTATCTAGGTGGAGCAAACTACCATTTTTTACCATATTTGGCTCTAACAATTTGCATACAAAGTGAATTATCATCATTACAAGATTTCCATGCCAACTTGGTTAACATAGCAGTATTAAAATGTTCAAGGTTTATAAAACCCAGACCCCCAAATGATTTAGGTATACTTAGCTATCCCATCCTATTAGAGAAATACCTTTATTATTACTATGCCTCCACCAGAAATGTTTTTGAATATCATCCATCTGATCAATCATAGTCTTAGGAATTCTAAAGCAACCCATCTGATAAGTAGGCAAGGCATTTAACACATGTTTTACCATAGTGGTTCTAGCAGAATGTTTCATAGTTTTTCCTTTCCAAGTCTTAAGTCTAGTAAAGACTGAATAAGGGGTCTAAAAGCTTTAGTTTTGTTTCTCCCTATCAACAAAGTAACTCCCAAATATTTATCATTGTCCCTCATTTCAGTCATTTTAAGTTCTCTAGCAAGAATTTCTTTAAAACTAGGACTAATGTTATGACTAAAGTAAACACTAGACTTTTCCAAATTGAGAATTTGTCCAGAAACACTACCAAAATGATCAAGCACATTCATAATACCAGTAATATTGTGCATGTCAGCTTGTGTAAAAATAAGTATATCATCAGCAAACATTAAACGGGTAATACCTGGAGCATTCTTAGCTGCTTTAACTCCTGAAATTTTATGATTAGTTTCAGCATTTAATAACATCCTAGATAAGAATTCCATGCAAATAATGAAAAGATAAGGTGATAAAGGATCACCTTGTCTAATACCTCTAGTGGGGATAAAGCTGTGAGTAGGAGAACCATTCAAGAGAACATAAATGTGAGTAGTAGAAATGCATTGATTTATGGAGCCACAAAATTTATCATCAAAACCAAAACTTCTAAGAATTCCTAGAAAAAAAGGCCACTCTATTCTATCAAAAGTTTTGGAGAGATCAAGTTTTAAAGACATAGTACCAATGTGTCCTTCTTTATGTTTCATAGTGTGAATCATCTCATGAGCAATGATAATGTTGTCATGGATATCTCTACCTGAGACAAAAGCTGCTTGATAAGGAGATATTAGATGTTTTAAGTGAGGTTTAATTCTATCTGCAATTATCTTATAAATGACCTTATAAATAGTATTACACAAACCTATTGGTCCAACATCAACAGGTTTAGTAGCATTATCAGACTTATGTATCAAACTAAGATAGGTTTTATTGAAAGTTGTTGGCATATAACCTGATTCAAAAAAACCTTGAATTGCGTTAGTAACATCTTGTCCAACAATATCCCAATTATATTTGTAAAAACCAGATTAGAAACCATCAGGGCCAAGAGAACTCCAAGCATTCATATGCTTAATAGTTTGAAAGATTTCATCACTTGTAGGGATTCTATTGAGTTGAGAATTATCTTGAGAAGAAATAACAGTGGGAATGATATCAAAAGTGATATCAGTAAACTTAAGATTAGAAGTCCTACTTACCTGCTCAAAATGGGAAACAAGCATGAGAAATATCCTCACTATCATTGAGCCAAACACCATTATTATCACATAAACAATTAATACTTTTTCTAAACATTCTTCTGTTTGCTAATGTGTGAAAATATTTGGTATTTTGATCCATATCAGTAATGAAAGTATCACTAGATTTTTGTTTATAGAACTCAGCCTTAATGTTAAACCATTTATCTAGCTTTCTAGTGAGAGTAACAATGTTATCATGCTCAGAAACAGTAAATTGATCATTTTGGGCTGCCTCAAGTTGAGTTTGTAAGTTGTTGATATTTTTATAAATATCCCAAACTCATTTTTATTCCAGTGAGAAAGTCTTTTCCTTCTACTATGTTGCTTAGCTACTAGTTAAAATCCTGCAGAACCAGAAACATTAGTATTCCATGCTATAGTTAACTGGGTTTTAAAAGCAAAATGCTTCATCCACATGGCAAAAAATTTGAAAGGTCTCCAGGAATTTCTACTTAAAACTTGTGGAATTAGTAAGATTGGACAGTGATCAGAGCCAGCCTGAACTAAGTCCATAAGCTTAGCTTGGGTAAACTAATTACACCAGTAGCTATTACCTATAGCCATATCAATTCTAGATTTTCTACTACTTGTTCCAAAACTATTAGTAGTCCATGTGTAATGCTTTCCACTACAACCAAGGTCCATAAGACCACAAATATTCATTTTATCTTGAACATACCTATCTTCAATAGAATAATCAACATCTCTAGATAATTCATGAAATGGAAGTTCAAATCACCTATTACTAACCAAGGTTGCATGATATTTTCACTAATCCTTAATAGAAAATCCCAATGTTCTTTTTTCTTATCAAATAAGTTGAACCATACATAAAAGTAATAAGGACATCTGGTTTACTATGATCTATTTTAGTGACTACATGCATCATATTATTTGAGACATCCGGAACCTCACAATGGATACCATCTTTCCACATAAGAATTAGACCACCAGCCAGACCAACTCTGTATATATGAACATAATTACAGTAACTTAAAGAATTTTCTAGGGAGATCATTCTATCACTATCTACCTTTGTTTCTAAGAGAAACAAAAAATCAGGAGTGTTGATGGTGGTTTTCAGTTCAGGGCTAAAATTGTGAAACCCTGTATTTAATGCGGTGCCATCCTCCAAAGGAAACAAAAGCCATGTAAAAAGTAATGAGTGCCTAGGCCTCTCCTCTCACGTATATATTGAGTAATTCAATATATTTGTATGTATAAAATTTACTCAGAATGGTGCATGTAGAAACAATCCCAAATATTCTATGAATTTTATCTTCCACCGACATTATTCACTAATGTATGGCTTGCCTAGTATTTTCCTATGCTATGTTCCCTAGATGAACTCTCAGTATTGGCATGACATGACTATCAATGTTCACTCGCAGCGGAGTAACATGAATTTCCCAAAGTGTCAGTATTTAGATCTGCATGAAAACACTCAGGAACACGCAGGCTACACCACTCTCTGATAAAGAGGTTTTCGTGTCAATACGCTTTTAGTTAAACGTCAGCATGGTCGACGCGCTTAAATTCCTTAAGAAAAATAAGCCTAGACTGCCCATATCAGCCTTAAAATAATCATGTCCACACGATTTGGCCAGCCAACTCAACAATCTTGGCCTCCTCCCAGCAAGACCAAGGGAACTCCATGGTGTCCATCGGCGGACCCACTACCATCCCATCCAATCGGAATCTTCTTAGCCCGACAGCAACATCCTTGATTGTTGGCCTGAGTTAGGATGGTCGCGCTATTGAAAAGAAATTCAACGACCTAAGACTGGCCACGATAGTCTCAAACTCATCACATCCACCCAACTTAGCCAGCCTAGTTGGATGGCTCGGATCTTGTTTCGAATGATCAATGAGGTGCCGGTATGCTCACCGGTGACTCACCTTCATCCCTGGCCAGTCGACTTTCCCACGACATGCTAGCTAAATTGACTGGTTTAGATCTAATTTTAGGCGGCCAATAAGAGGCCAGCATGATCGCCGGCAACCCACCTTTGTATCTGGTCAATCGACCTGCTCAAACCAGTGTTTAGCGCTTCAAATTGATTAGCTCAAAGAAGGTTGGCCACACAGCTTTAAACCCTAAATTGAATCAATGACAATACGCAACTGCCACAAATCATCTCGTCCGTCCAAATTCGCTAGCCTAATCGGGCGACTAGATCTAATTTCAGGTGGCCAACGGGTGACGCCGTGATCACCGGCCACCCCTCTTCCATGAGGAGCGATCGGCCAAGTCGTGGCTTGTCTATTTGGCTCCCAAACGATCGCCCAAAGGTGGAAAGTCGCGTTGCTTACATATAATTTTAATAATTCAATGGCAGCCATTAACTGCCGCAAATCATCTCAGCCACTTAGCTTGGATAGCCGATTTAACCGGTCCAGATCTAACCTGGTCCGGCCGATAAGATGATAGAATGGCTACCAGCTGCCACTCTCCTATAGGGACAACCGGACAACCTCTGGCATGCGCGCATAACCCCTACCAGCTCCCTGAAAAATGGCCGATCATGCCCCTTTTAAGACATTAAGCACCGCGACTAATTTGGACGGGCTATAAGACAACAATGCTTCTTGAACATCGATTATTTTGAGCTGCTTGCGATGCTTTATATGCATCGATTATAAACGATGTTTTATAAATATGGATTCCGCACACAATTTTATTATTTGACCTAAAAAGCACTATGTGCTGCTTTAAGCGGCAAGTCTCACGACTTGACCCACTTACTCGAGACATAAAATATGTCACAAACTGGGGGATGCTCACTAGGGTATTGGTCTGGTGGTTTACATCATGCGGCGTGCAACGCGCCTATTACGAGAAAGTGTCAGGAAATGGTGGACGGTTAATAGAAGTAAGAGAGTAGTGGCTGTAATGCTGACCAGTCTTCCCTCATAATGGAAACGTGATGGCCACCAATTTTTCACAACCCCACTTCTCCACCACTTAGTTGTCTCCACTTCCTACGAGATCAGGGTGCGCTCAATCATGACTTGTATAAATAGGTTTTCAACCTATTTAAAACAACAAGGGTTATCAACACAACTATTCAGAAAACACCAAAAACTGATAGCTTACATTCAGCAAGCCAGTTCCACATTCTGATACAAGTCATAAGACATCCACACCTTCATAATGTAACATCCGGATCTCAACACCTTCTTCTCTTCCCTCTCTAAGATCAACCATTCTCCTTCACTTTGTGACCGAATTGAATATGGAATGGCCATTTCTTGGTTTTGGACAGAGTCTTACCGATTGATCTCTCAAACCTAAAAGTACTCATGTGCAGTACATTTTTTTAGGGTTTGAATTCGTTTTTCATCAACACACCCAAATTTACCAAAAACAACCGAAACAATTTTTACCCCAAAACAACTGGCGACCACAGTGGGAGATTAATCTCTTGGTTGCAATCCCAAATTTCACAAGAATGGTTGGTATTAGGACTAACCCAACAACTTCAAACGTCGGTCAGAATCTTACAAATGGCCATATCTCTCCTCCGAATGCTCTACCTAATCACACAGCCAATGGAGGAATTCAAACCTTGATCGAGTTGGCGCGAGTACAAGAGATCCACATAAGGAACATGGATATAATAAAGGAGACAATAAACAATATACTCAATTTCCTCGTCAGGTTGGCATCAGATTTGAGCAGCTCCTCTGCTCTAGAAATTCCAGCGCTGAGGACTAACCCCTCAAACGATGATCATCCTCAAGTCAACATTTTCATTACCAACCAGAGGTAGGTGGACCAGGAAGCAACTTCTCTAGTACAAATTTTATGAGAACTTCTACACCCCTCAAAGGATCAATGAGCAGAGACATTTGCTACAATCAATCAGATAGCTCTAGATACGCGTTTGGCTCATTCGCATCCATAAATCTCAAAAACATCAGATATTTCCGTGAACAATGTTAAGTTTACTGAAGATGACATGATGACAGAAGAGGGCCATAACAGATGCCTGCATGTTACTGCACGCATCAAGGATTCAGAATTCAAAATGGCTCTCATCGATACGGGAGTGTCCTCAAATGTTATTACTCTTAAAACTCTCAGGACAACCAATATTCGTCCAAATAAAGTTGTACGACAGCCTACCATGATGACAGATTCGAAGGAATCCAAACTAGCACGTACGGGTACATCAATCTGAATCTATCAGTTAGACCTGTCCAGTCGAAGGTAAAATTCGAAGTAATAGAGAAGGAGTCAGGCTACTACATGATACTGGGTATACTATGGCTTCATGATAATAAGATCATCCCCTCAACGTATCATCAATGCCTGAAAACTATGCTGAATGAAGAAGTTTTTCGCATTCCCGGATCATTGTCTCCCTATGCACCAATTTATGACGTGGAACTGTTTGAGCAAAAGTAAAATTCACGAGACTCATTAAGAAAGGTTTACTGCACTCCACTCCCCACGTGGACGTCGATTGAGGAGGAAGACCGGCTCGCATTACTGAACAAAGTGACCAGATCTCGTGGCGCGCCTCTGCTGACATGACACACCAATCCTTCTTAATCAAACAAAAACTCGGCTTATCTTCATACCTAGAGGGAGCGGACTTTTGAGGCGATTCGTGACCAAAAAGGGAAAATTGTATTCCGGCGCCGTTGTTAGCAATTAGTTGGGGAGACTGCCATCCAGTCTCTCTGCCCAATATAATGCAACCATAATGACAAGCTACAAGAAAAAGTTCCATACGCTCCATGGCAGTTGCAATACGGCACTAACTCCACCACAGATGAACTCGAAATTGTCAACATTGGAAATAAAGAATCTCCAAGGCTTGTATCCATCAGTTCGGATCTATGTGCAGATGAACGCACGAAACTTGATAATCTTCTTAAGGAGTACCAAGACATATTCTCGTGGACATACGAGGAAATGCCCGGCCTAGATGAAAAACTGGTTACTCGTCATCTGCATATAATACCTGGATCCAAGCCGGTCAAGCAATCTCCAAGACAATTCAGACATGATATGGAGGAACAAATCAAGACTGAGATTCAAAATTTACTAACTGCCGGCTTCATCAAACCCATTCACCATCCTACCTGGTTGGCCAATGTGGTTCCCGTAAAGAAGAAAAGCGGTCAAATTAGGTGCTGCGTCAATTTCAGATATCTGAACAAATGCTTCCCCAAGGACGATTTTCCTCTTCCTAACATTGGAATGCTAGTAGACGCTACTATTCTCCTTCATGGATGGGTACAGCGGTGTTGATTGTGGTTTTTAGTTCAGGGGTAAATTTGTAAAAGTCTACCTACCTGACCCGGTATCAGATGTAGTAGACATTGATATGTCTATATTACACTGGTAATTTAGAGAATATATTAAAATTTGATGAGTGCCTATGTCTCTCTTCATATTATATTGAAACTCAAGCTCCTAGATGAATTGTCCACTAGTATAGCGCCTAATGAGTGTATACGCTCCTAGCTGTATTACTCATAGATGCCAGATCCTGTTGAGTATTTTTCTTGTACTTATGTTCTATGGCAAAACCCTTAATATTGGTATGGCATGACGGATTTGTGTTCACTCGCAACAGAGTAGCACAGACATCCAAGTACCAAGGTTAAGACCCTTGCACAAAATACTCAGTCAGAAAGCAAAGAATAAATAGAGCCGTGGAGTAGAAGAAACAACGAGGGAAGCGTGGCCATGCCATAGGCTAGACGACGCCACTTGGCCACGCCCCATGCTACCCAACCGGCCCTAATTCCTTTGTCGACCAATCATATCTCTTTAAACCTGCCATACTTTCATGAGTTGTGGATGGGCCCATACTTGTCGGCCCTATTCCCCATCGACCAATCAGGTCGCATTAAGCCTGCCACACGCACCAAATGGGTGTCCACGCCCGTGCTTGGACACCCCCTACTTTTATTGACCAATCAGGTTGCTCCAAATCTACCACAACTTTAAAAGAGGTGGAAATTATGTCAAGAAGTCGCCATACTAAGTTGGCTTCCAAAAAACTGCGCCAACATACTAACGACATGATAAACATGCCAAAATGAGCATGCCAGATGCACATCCCAAACGGGCATGCCAAGTACACATGCCAAACGTACCACTTATCGCGGCAGCATGCCAAAACGCACCAACCCACTCTCTGTTCGTGACCAGCATCACAACAGACTTCAATTTTGGATAGCCTAACCGTAAGCGTGGTCATGCTCTAGTGGCGGTGGATAAAACCCTAACTTCTAATCGTGGCACAAAACTATGCCGCCTCGGGCGCACAACACGCCACAAGACGTGCAGACTTATGAAACCATAAAAAGGCACCGCGCCACAGCCACTAGGAGAAATATTTTCTCATGTAACCGTTTCTACATGGTGGACTACCTATGGCTCCACTGGCATGACTCTGGCACTGTTTGTATAAAATGCCATGCCACAGCCACCTAACGCGTGCCGCATGCCATATGCACTAATTAGGGTTTCGGCATGCCAAACTCTAATTTAGGAAAAGTTGCTACCCAACCAAGACAGATAATGTTCCACAGAGCATTGGGATTGATGTGGCCACTAAAACTAATGTTGCCACACCACATTGGCGTCTAACACCAATAAGCCAAAATCTAGTGACCATGGCTACGTCAGGCGCTACTTGCACCATCGTGCCGCTGGCATGCACAGGCTATGCCATCCATTCCACCATGCTACTGGCATGCACGAACTGTGCCAGCCATGCCGCAGTGCCACTGGCATGCGTTAAAGGCGCCACTATACCATTTGCATATGCCAATGGCGCCACTGCGCCGTTCTTAGGTGCCAACATGATATGACCATAATCAATGGATACCTTTCCTCATGAGATGCAATCTCAGCCATCCAAGTTCACCACCGAACTGACAAGCTTGTGGCAAGTTTTAGGCGACCAGCCGATATAAGCCTAATAACACCACATGCTATTTTTCTTGCGGCAAGTCTCTTGACCTTGACTTTCCACACGTAGCAAACTATTACATGTTTTCCACGAAAACACTCGAGACATCAAACATGTCACAAAACTGGGGATACTCATCAAGGTATTGGTCTAGCGGTTCACAGTGTGCGGCGTGCAATACGCCCGTTATAAGAAAGTGCCAGGAAACAGAACATTTAGTGGTGGTAATAAGTAACGGGTGTAAACGGATCCACTTCCTTCATCATGGAAGCATGGTTTCCGACGGTTATACGTTACTCCACTCTTCCATCACTCAATCGTTCCCACTTCCTACGAGACCAGGGTACATTTTACTATGACTTGTATAAATAGGTTTTACCTATTTCCACCAAACAACAGGTTTTGGTCAGCAACAACATTGTATCCAGAAATCACCAAAGAACTGATAGCTTTTCATTCTGCAAGCCAGTTCCACTTTCTGATACAAGTCATAAAACAGCCACACCTTCGGAATTAACCATTCTAGTCTCAACACTCTCTTCGCTTCCCTCCCTAATACCAACCCTTCTCCTTCACTTTGTGACCGAAGAAAGCCTGGAACGGCCATTTCTTGGTTTAGTCCAGGATTGTACAGATTGATCTCTCGAATCAAAAGTACTCCCATGCAGTGCATTGTTTATGGTCTAGACTTATTTCTCATCCACACACACAAATTTACCAAAAATAGCAGAAACAGTTTTCACCCACAAACAATTGGCGACCACAGTAGGAAATTAATCTCTCGGTTGCAATATCAGTTTCCAATTTCATTTTTTTAATCCCAATCTCAAGATGGTAGAACTCAGGTCCAGATCAGCAACAAACCCTGAAATCACTAGTGCTGAAATCATCCTCGATATTAACGTTCCTTCCAGTGGCACTAATACGCCACCTGTCAACACCAACGACGCGAAAAATGTTCCTTCAGGTGTCACACCTCCGATGATCAGAGCCAGAGCCATTTCTTCCACCCCCAATATTTCTTCAAGTGTGAAACCTCCAGAAGTCACCAGAGCCGATGCTACCCCACCATCGGGACGAGAGATTGGAGGAGCCAGAGGTAGCCGATTCCATATTACTATTACTGATTTGATGGAAATATAGGAAGTGCTTGCTATATCTCAGACGAACATGGCTTAGACTCAGAAGGAGGCGCTCATTTTCCTCAAGACACTAACTAAGTGGATACCACAGGAATCACGCCAACCAGAGCCAATGAGAAACACTTTTAATACTCATAGCGTCGATACCTCATCAGGGTGCACCTTTGTAGATGGAGAGTCTCGTTCAGGAGCTCCAGCATAGAGGGATCAACTATCCAATTTTGTCACATGAGAATATCTGGAACGACTTCTTCAAAACTGAGACAAAGGCAATTCTGAGGACATGCATCAGCATCAACCCCCGTATCCTCCTGAAGTAAAAAGAATCCCTCTTCCGAGAGGGTACTCTTCTGCTTAATTCTCCCTATATGATGGCACCGGTAATGCGTGTGAGCATGTCTGTCTATTTTAGAATCCTTGGGCGAGCACGAATACAATCATGTTCTTCGTTTGAAGGAGTTTTCGAAGTCACTTACCGGAAGAGCGTACACCTGGTACAACAACATTGCACCAAACAACATATCCAACTGGTGTGACATGGTTACGGCTTTCTACAAGAAGTACTTCTTTGTCTCTGAGCAAATTACTTTATCAGATTTAGGAAGGATATTTCAAACGAAACAATGAACATCCAAATGATTATGTCAAAAAATTCAGAATTCAAGCACTGGATTGTGACGACCCAAACGTGACCGAACAATAATTGGTGGATTCTTGCATCAATGGCATGGTTCCCATCTACCGTGCCTTACTGGAGAATCTGTGATTCCAGACATTCTCTGAACATCATGAGGCTGCTAAACGGTCGGCCATAATAGCACCAGCATTGTTGGAAAAAACCAGGCCAGCCAAGGGTGAAGATGCACGCGGAACTCGAGTAAATAGATGCCTTATCAACAAAAAATATAACACTGGCCCCTCTGTGAGCGTGGTGAGCGAAGGAGGAAAAAAGAAGGCTCCAGCGGCAGAATAGCAAAAGCGCGCATCACCATCACATCATACGAATCCACCGTAGAAGTATACAGCTAAAGCTCCTGCGCAACACCAAGAAGCCGGAGAAAATGCCTTAGATTTCCCGTTCCAAATCGAGGAAGTAATTGAACTCTTGGAGGCATGGATCCAAGATGAATCCATCAATCTTCCTCCTATCAGGCTCCCACCAACTAAAGAGGAAACGGTAAATCCCAAGTATTGCCGCTACCACAGGTTTTCCCATCACCCGACCAGTGATTGAAATAGATTAAAGCATATTTTCAAAGAAAATGTGGAGGCAGGGGAATTTTAACTAGGCAATGAGGGATTTCACAGAGATCCTCTTCCAGTAAGGAGTTACATGATTTCTAGGGACTCTGTTCACAAAACCTTACAGTCCATGATGCAGCATGTGTGTGAAATACTCTATTTCTCCAAGGCGCGGTATCAGGATATTTTTACAGCGCTTAATCGCTTTGTGTCGGGCAAGCGGCTTTTTCCTGTTGAATAAGCCATGCCAGAATTTCAAGCTCTTTCAGCAAGAGGTGTTGGAAAATGCAACTAGGGACTGCTCACCACGGTTTGTTTGAATAATGTCGAGTTTGATAGCACGTTAATTGATGCAGCCTCTGACTTCAGCATTGTTACCATCAAGACTCTGAGAGCCGCGAGAATTTTGAAGCAGGAGGCTACCCACTCCCCAATCATGGTCAAGAATTCGGAAGGGGAAGAAATGAATGCGTACGTCTACATTAACCTTGAAATCAAGGTGGGAGATGCTCTAACACATGGAAAATTCCACATTATCAAAGAATGCCTAAAATATGACATGATTCTGGGGCGCTCTTGGGTACATGGAAATAAATCAAAGTTTGGAGTGTACCCTTTTCCGGTGTCCATACCTGAAAGAATCTCCAATAAGCCATCCAGTCCTGAAGATTATCTATTACCATATCAACAACTTGCCAATGTAACCCAACTACCTGGAGAGAGCCCGTCGACGTTCGTACATAGATTCTGAGCACAAGTAAGTCTGATTGAATAACCCTATCCACAATCATCCATTTCTCCTCTCGTCCAGGCTTGGGGACTCGATCCGATCCTCAACCCGGGTGCCACTAAGAGATGTCAATGGGGTTTCAGCCCTTTCAAGTGTTTTGTCAAAAATCTGGAGGATATCTTAGCCGTGAATAATGGATCCATATGTCAAGTAGCCACCCAACCTCAAAACCCCTTCCAGGTCGGAGATATGGTGGTGAAAATTTCCGCTCAGCCTCCTTCATCCAATTCCGCAGGCGAACCATACCTAGTAGCAGAAGTCATTTCAGGAGGTTACTGGAAGCTCATCAATGCTGAAAAGTTGGAAGGTGTAATAATACATGCTCGCTGGCTCAAACCATTTTGAAACTTGAAAGTGTTACGCCGCCTCTTGCCTCAAAATCCTCCTTAGTATTTCCTTCAGCAATTTCCCCTTCTTTCAATATTTATAATTCCTCCAAAATGATTGTACCGCTTGCATTCATAGCTAGGGTTTCAATTTTAATTAAAATAATCTTCCCTTCAAAATAAGCTTTCCTGGATTACTTCAAAGGAAAAACATTGAGTAAATCCAAACCCTCACAAAACCATTGTCCATCAATTCGAAACCAAAAAAGTCAAACCCTACAAGAAATACCTTATTTGAAAACACCGAAGAAGAGAATATGCAAGAATGAGGATCATCAAGTGGCGGAACGGATATCTTCTTCAAGAATATATAGCTTCAAGTCTCATCTAACGTTTATCTATTTCTCGTGACGTGTGACAACTGTACTACTACAAGGGAGAGCCAAGAAACAGGTCAGGTCAAACCTTTAACCATTATTATTATTTCCCAAGTTTTGAGTTTCTATGGATGATGTCGACACTCGGAGGTGTTAGATGCGAAAACAACATGCTGGTCAGCGCGTGTGGCAATTCCATCCATGCTATTTGTGTACGGTGTCTTTCAATTTGCTGGATGGCCTAAGAGAATGGAGGAACTTGTTTTCGCAAGAGGGGTTTTTATATTCTTTTCAGTTGGAAGATTTTGTTCATTCATTAAATTAAGGACGTGAACCTATCAAGGCTGAATAAAAGAATATTACTTGGCGAATCTCTAGCTTCGTCATATGAACGAGAAAATGAAAATAAATCCCTGAAATATAAAAAACGGCTACACGCCAAGAAGAAATAGCAAAAGTGGAAAAACTAGTTGTCAATGAAAAAAACCTTGGTCAATGACGCTTCCATTAGATCTTTTTTCAAGCACTTTCTCACGTACCCTCTCCAACAACAAGCATCCTATCCATAAGCCATTTCAGCAGCAGCTTCAGCAACCCATCTAGAATCTGTTTCAGCAGCAGCTTCAGCATCCCATCCAGAATCCGTTTTAACAGCAGTTCCAAAATATGTTTCCATAGCTTCTCCAACGGCTCCAACATATGATTCCACCGCCTCCTCATATTCCTTGAAAGCATCCTCAGCAGTCACTCCAACTTCCCCAACAGCAGTTTCGGTGTCCACTCCAGAAGCTGTCTCAGTCTTGCAAACCGCATCTACATCTTCCTGAAGAACTTTTCCAACATCCTCTTGAGGATGCTCTAGTTTGTCCACATCAAAATTAAGGATTAGGATACCATTATGGAAATGGTAATTAAATTGGCTCTCGCCTAGAAGTTTCTTGGGCTCAGTCCTTCGCCGTGTCAATCGAAAGGCTAATCGTTCAGCCCTGGCACTGGGTTGTGGAGAAGCTTCATCACGTTGAGATTTACCGACGCGCTGGGATGCTTCATCATGTCTCCAATTTTACTCCATTTCCATCGAAGCCATGAAATCCTTAGCACGCATCCGCACGACGGATAGATGGGTGAGAGACATGCCTTGTATAATTTGGTCGGCTTCACGGAACAAATGGTTGATTTTATCTAATACTTCCTCATGTGAAGAAAACCTGGGTTTGTCAACTTCAAAAAATTTCTCCGAAGAGTTAGAGGTATGATCATCACCGAAAGATCCCATTATATACTACAAAAAAGAAAGAGAAAATCTACATTATGTCTGTATCAGAAATCTACATGATGAAGAAGAAAAAATGGAGAACTATGAGAAGAGACACGAGACGGTACCTGTGAAGAGGATGGACGCAATTCCATGATGATCTATATGAAATAAAGGTTCAAGATTGCCTCTTATATTAAGCAGATTGGTGAAACCTAAGAAAAAAGAACTCTGTTTCCAACCGTGTATTAAGGATCCAAACATGGGATATCAGCTGGATTAAATACTTATCTATACAGGATAATTGGCTCACTAGGACTACTGAGCCAGTAGGAAAGAGGCTTGCCGCTACAGAAATAAATCCAATGATACAAAGAATAAAAGGGTGGGCAACGTCTTCTGTATGCATTGCATTTTTGGAGATTGAGTAGAAGAGGGTTTCCTCTTTCGGGTGTAGATGGGGAAAAAATATTTGCTGGTTTTTACGGAATTGAGGACGACCGTGCGGAGGAGATTCCTTGAACCGAGAAAAATGTTCAACCTCACACAAATGCACCGCTATGAAGGGGGTGCTTTAAGTTCGAGAGACTAATATATAGTACTCCAGCCTAAACCAAGACAATGGCTGTTCCAGAGTTAATTCGGTCATAAGAGAGGATGGGTTGATCTGTAGGAGGGAAGCTGAGAAATGTGTGAGATCAATGATGATCTGAGATTGTAGGTGTGTTATGAATTCAGCATAAAATGCTATGAATGATTGAATCTTTCCTGATTGAGAGTAATTTATGTGATTTTGTGTAGACAAAAGAGTGTCTGCATGAACTTTGGTGAGAAATTGCTCGTTCAGACGATTGTTGTTTGAATGTTTGAAAATTCTTCGAATGTTGTTGTTTCAATCAGGATTCAGAGACATTATATAATGCCGGAGTTGAAAACACCATGATCCCATGAAGTGTGAAAATTTGCTGGAATCAGAGAGTGGGGAAGTGGAAAATCGTGTTAAACCAATTACTCATCGTGCAGAGACTTGGTTAATTTTCCACCCACTATCTTGCTGATTCTTCCAAATGATTGCACGACTTGCTCACATTCTCGTCGTGGATGAACACACGTGCCGTAGACCGCCAGACCAAAACCCTAGTTAATATCCCCTCAAGTGACACTATTGATGTCTCGTGGTTAATTTAGTCAGTTGTTGATTTCATGACTTCGTGGGACGATGAGTCCACGTATTTACTGAGTTAAACATGATTTTGTGAAATGTTCTGCAACTCATGAATCGAACATGTCTGCTGAGACAGTGGTGGAATCCTCACGTTGAGGTGAGCGAGTGTTGCTAGATAATTTGTTTAATATTGATATTTGAACCAATATTCCTTGATTTGAGTAAATATTGCTCTTCTGAGCAAGTGTTGCTCGTTTGATGAATTATTGGCAGTGTGACCAAAATAAAATATTAATTAAAGCGCTGGTAGTTGAACCAAGCATAATTAATAAGAATACTGATCATGAGATCGTTGCAAAATTATTAGCGTTTGAATCTGGAATCATGATCCTTGGCAAGGTTTTTAAATCGTAAATCGAAACGTAAATCGTTTTTTCATTTTCATGAATCGAATCGTATATTGAATCGTGAAACGTAGATTCATGGTTGATTACTGAATTTCTGAATTTCTATATTTTAATATGTATGTTTATAAATATCACTGAACTAAATAAAATGTTTGGTAAAACTTACTCCCTCCGTTCCGATTTACTTGACGTTGTAGAGATTTTCACGGAGATTAAGAAATATCAGAGAGAGTAAAATCTTAAATATTTATATGACCTAGTTTTTAGTTTCCAAATTCTAGGAAAGTTATAAATCCCGTAGTAATTTACTTGGGATATACTATCAAATTCTCCATCATTTTGGAACATAATAAAAGATTATTGTAGTTTTAAAAATTAGAGTACCGATTACAATAAAAACTAATGATATTATGTGATTTCAAAGCAAGGGCAAATTAGTGAGAATATAGGAAAAATACTAAAACTATCATCTATTTTGGAACACACAAAAACCCCTAAAACATCAAGTAAAATGGAACGGAGGGAGTATAATTTTTGACCTTGATCTTATAAATGGAAAAATACGTTCATCATAGTCACCAACAACCAACATGGTTCAGTGGTTAATGTTGCCCACCTACAAGCTCGATGGCCCAAGTTCGATTCTCTCCAGCCTTTCAGTTTTTTAGTAACATTAATTTCAAAATTTCCAGTGGTAACGAATTTGTTGACTTGGTAAACGATTCTAGAAAAGGTCAAAAAATGCGATTTTGTGGTATTTCGATTCGCAGATACGATTCAACTCTATATGGCATTAAATGAAGCGAATTGTACGAGTCAACTCGTGACTCGTACGATTTTAAAAACCTTGATCCTTGGATTCAGAAACCCTAATTTGATCAATTGATGACCGATTGATGGTTTATTTGAATGAAGGAGAAATGGCTTCATGAGACCATGGATCAACCATGAAATTCTCATACGCTCACGTGAGCAAAAACCAAGACCTCTTTGAAGAGTTGGTGAGTGATGAAAGAATTATTAAATGATGGTTTAATCATTTATTGAATTACTGCTGGGTTCAGTATTATGTGATAAAATCTAATTAATTATGAAAAGGTGAGGGACCAACCAAGGGGTCATGAACCCAGCCCTGGGTGGTCACGAGATCAAATGATGATCGCTCCGTCAAATTCTGAAATTATCTGGAGAGTTTTGGACCTAATACGTGCAATTGTGCAAATTAGGTCAAATTGTGAAAACACGTGGGACTGGCTCATTGCGAGCCAAAAATCCAACCCTGGTCGGTCAAGGTAATGTGCTTTCTTCGTTGAGACGTCCGTGTCTCAGTCATGAGAATTTTGATATTTTCTGGTGCACGTTTGAGCGACCATTTGAGAAAATATGACAAAATTAGGGTTTTTTTGATAAAACCGTCAAAACTTCATCGGATGAAGGAAAATAATGAAAAAGTGAAAGAATTATGAAGTGTGGGACCAGTCATGTCCAAGGCATGTCCGGCCGGCCATTGGAGCTATCCCACACGTTTTCATAATTTTTGTAATATTTTTCATGATTTTAGGAAAATATGATAAAACGAAGGAGTTTTGCCAAAATTAAAGAGTTTTTGTTGAAATCAAGGAGTTTCCATGAGACGAAGGAAACATAAAAAATAATAAAAAATAAAATAAGGGACGTGTGGGCGTGTGGGACCAGGATGGAGCATGGTTGGCCGGCCAGAGCCCGGTCCCGTGCGTTTTCCCTAATTTTATGTATTATTTCATGATTTGAAGGAATTTTCATAATTTGAAGGAAATATCATGAAATCAAGGAATTTCATGGGATTATGAAAACATGAAAAATATGCTAATAAAAAAGTGGGACGTGTGAGCCACCTAGGGTTTGGCCGACCGGCCATGGCCCGTGCACACGGGTTTCTCTAATTTTATTATTTTTCATGGGACCAAGGAAATATCATGAGATTAAGGAGTTTTCATGAAATTAGGGAAATAATAATAGAATAATGAGGAACCGTGAGGTGTGGGGCCGGCTGAGACCAAGGCATGGCCAGTTGGCCAATGGTCACGCCCCCATCATGTTTTTCCCTAATTTATATTATTTCCTCCGCGCGAAGGAAGCACCATAAAATTGAGGGGTTTCCTCAAAACAAATGATATTTGTTCAAGTGAAAGGTTTTTCATGAACTCAAGGAAAACAACAAAAGTATGATAAAAATATGAAACCGGTGTGGGATTGACCACGACACGGTCGGCCGGTCAGTGGGTCCATGCTCCCAGCACCTTGGTCAATTTTTAATTATTTGTTATTTTTTCATCCTATTTTGCATAGGTTCATCATTTCGTCGTATTTTGAAATACTCGTTCATGCGGTGATTGTTAATGCATCATCGTTGAATACACTTGCACCATTTGAAAAATGGCTTACTCAGAGGTAACTCTGATGCCCGTGCATTGAATATTTATTACTAACCCATGGATTTATGCTGGGAAGAACCATGGTTTGCGTAATGAAATATTTGCGAAAATATTTGAATATTTTCAGAAATTCTGCGGATGAATCCAAGAATTTAGGTTTGAGACAGGGCTCGCTCAGAGGTAGTTCTGATACCCGTGCATCGAATATTTATTACTAACCCATGGATTTCTGCTGGGAAGAACCATGGTTTACGTAATGAAATATTTGCGAACATATTTGAAAATTTTCAGAAATTTTGCGGATGAATCCAAGAATTTAGGAATAATTAATTTATGACTTTATACTAGCAGAGTAAGCCGTCTAGGAGCATTAATTATTCTGATATGAGCTTGCTGGAGCTTCATATCCTTTATATAGTCAGGGTAAACTCATTTTTTGTATCCTGAAGACGTTATCGCTCTATACTAGCAGAGCAAGCTGTCTAGGAGCCGTCCATCCCGTGATACTATATAGAAATAATTACTGAAGTATTCAGTATTCATGAGATATGCCGTTGTCCAGCTATGAGACTACATATCTACATGTACTCTGAGAGAAAGTATTCTCGATCAGAGAATTCGATGAGAGACCCGTGTCTCAAAATTCACTTCTGACTGCTGGATCAGAGGTTCGTATAATTATGGGTTTACTATTTTAGCCTTTGTCGAAAATCCACCATCTACATCGGGCCATGCACATAAGAAAGCAACCGGGATCGAAAAGCCATCCAGGCGCCCTCCTTGCCATTCCGTGACCTAGCCAAAAGAGCGCCATGTTCACCGCTCAAAGCAGCGCAATCTTCGCGCACTCCATATCCAAGCAAACGGCGCAATCTCCACACGCTCCACATACGGGTAAACAGCGTAATATCCGCGCGATCCACGAACTGGAGCCATCCACTTTCTCACTGCCATTCTGTGACCTATCCAAAGGAGCGCCACCTTCACCGCTCAAAGCAGCGCCATGGCTCTAGCGCTCCATGGTCAAATCCACGCCATCTCTGCCCATTCTACGACCTAACCGGCTTTGCCCTCACTGTTTGGTAGCCAAAGTTCCAAGTGACGTTTTCACCATTCACGGACTGAAGCTAATTTCCACCATTCTATAAACTGAAGCCAGTTTCCACCATTACGTGGACTGAACCAATTTCCACCATTCTATGGACTGAAGCCAGTTTTCACCATTCCACGGACTGAAGCCAATTTCCACCATTTTATGGACTGAAGCCAGTTTCCATCATCCTACGGACTGAAGCCAGTTTCCACCAATCCAAGCCAAGCGCCATCTCCACATGTTCTGTGACCTAGCTATCAAGCGCTATCTACCGTGCCGCAGACCAAGTTACAGTGCCATCTATGCCGATCAGTAGCCAAAGTTCCAGCGCCAATGCCAACATCCTATGGCCAAGCCAGAATTATGCAAAGCCACCAATGCAAGGATAACAGATTCTTCATGCCTCTCGCAAAAGGTTAACCAAATTCTTCCTGGCAATCTTTTCATGACTTTCCCTTTTGATTTTTATCCTCGTCTATCACCATCTTATGCTTACCCCGTAACAATGCCACTGTTACGAGCTAAGCAGGGACTTAATATTGATGGTGGTTTTTAGTTCAGGGATAAATCTATAAAAGTCTATCTACCAGACCCGACATCAGATGTAGTAGACATTGATATGTCTATATTCCGCAGGGAATTTGGAGAATATATCAAAATCTGATGAGTTCATATGTCTCTCTTCATATTATATTGAAACTCAAGCTCCTAAATGAATTGTCCACCAGTATAGAGACTAATGAGTATATAATCTCCTAGATGCATTACTCACAGATGCCAGAGCTTGCTGAGTACTTTTATTTTTCTTATGTTCCCCGGAAGAACCCTTAATATTGGTATGGCATGACGGATTTGTGTTCACTCGTAGCAGGGTATGTATTACGGACCTCCAAGTACCAAGGTTAAGAACCTTGCACAAAATACTCAGTCAAAAATCAAAGAATAAACAGAGCCGCGGAGTAGGAGTAACAACGAGGGAAGCGTGGCCATGCCATAGGCTAGACGACGCCACTTGGCCACGCCCCATGCCACCTTACCGTCCCTAATTCCTTTGTAGACCAATAAGATCGCTTTAAAACTGCCACACTTTCAATAGTTGTGGTTGGGACCATACTTGCCGGCCTTATTCCCTATCGACCAATCAAGTCGCATTAAGCCTTCCATGCGCACCAAAAGGGTGTCCACGCCCGTGCTTGGCCGGCCCCAAACTTTTATTGACCAATCAAGTTGTTCCAAACCTTCCACAGCTTTAAAAGAGGTGGAAATTGTGTCAAGAAGTTTCCATACTAAGTTGGCTTCCCAAAAACCGCGCCAATATACTAACGGCATGCTAAACATGCTAAAACGAGCATCCCAGGCGTACATGCTGAATGGGCATGCCAAACGTACCACTTACCGCGGCATCATGCCAAAACACACTAACTCACTCTCTGTTCATGACCAACATCACAACAAAATTCAATTTTGGCTAGCCTAACCGTAAGCGCGGACATGCTCTAGTGACGGTGGAAGAAACCCTAACTTCTAATCGTGGCACAAAACTATGCCGCCTCGGTCCCACAACACGCCACAAGCCGTGCAGACTTAGGAAACCCTAAAAAAGACTCCACGCCACAACCACTCGTGAAAATATTTGCTCATATGACCGTTTCTACATGGTGGCCCACCTATGGATCCTATGGCATGACTCTGGCACCGTTTGTATAAAATGCCATGCCACGGCCACCTACCGCGTGATGTATGCCATATGCTCTAATTAAGGTTTCGGCATGCCAAACCCTAATTTAGGCAAAGTTGCTACCCAATCAAGCCAGATAATGTTCCCCAGAGCATTGGATTGATGCTGCCATTGAAACTGATGTTGCCACACCACATTGGAGTCTAACACCAATAAGCCAAAATCTAGTGACCATGGCTACGCCAGGGCGCTACTTGCACCATTGATCCACTGGCATGCACATGCTATGCTAGCCATTCCACTATGCCACTGGCATGCACGAACTATGCTAGCCTTGCAACAGTGCCACTGGCATGCGCTAAAGGCGCCACTATACCATTGGCATATGCCAATGGCGCCATTATTAGGCACCAACATGATATGGCCATAATCAATGGCTACCCTTCCTCATGAGATGCAATCTCATCCGTCCAAGTTTTCCCCTGTATTGACAGGCTTGTGTGAAGTTTTAGGCGGCCATCCGAGATAAGCCTAATAGCACCACATGTTATTTTTCCTGCGGAAAGTTTCTTGACCTTGACTTGACACACGTAGCAAACTGCTACATGTTTACCACGAAAACATTCGAGACATCAAACATGTCACAAAACTGGAGGATACTCATCAGAGTATTAGTCTGGCGGTTTATAGCGTGCGGCGTGCAATACTCATGTTATAAGAAAGTATCAGGAAATAGAACATTTAGTGGTGGCAAGAAGTAACGGGTGTAAACGGATCCACTTCCTTCATCATGGAAGCATGGTTTCCGATGGTTATTCGTTACACCACTCTTCCATCACTTAATTGTTCTCACTTCCTACGAGACTAGGGTACATTTTATTATGACTTGTATAAATAGGTTTCACCTATTTCTACCAAACAACAGGTTTTGTTCAGCAACAACATAGTATCCAGAAATCACCAAAGAACTGATAACTTTTTATTCTGCAAGCCAGTTCCACTTTCTGATACAAGTCATAAAACAACCACACCTCCAGAACTAACTATTATGGTCTCAGCCTCTCTTCGCTTCCCTCCTTAAGACCAACCCTTCTCCTTCATTTTGTGACTGAAGCAAGCCTCGAAAGGCCATTTCTTGGTTTAGGCCAGGATTGAATAGATTTATCTCTTGAATCAAAAGTACTCCCGTGAAGTGCATTGTTTCGGGTCTAGACTTGTACTCTCTTGAATCACACACCGAAATTTACCAAAAACAGCAGAAACAGTTTTCACCCACAAACAAGTGGCTACAACCAGATAAATATGTATGAACACGACCCAAGTAAGACAGCTTTTCGAACTCCTCTTGGAAACTTTTATTATACTGTGATGACTTTCGTCTTGAAAAATGTTGGTGCTACCTATCAATGCGCCATAACTGCAATTTTCCATGACATGATGCATAAGCAAGTTGAAGATTACGTAGATAACATAGTAGTCAAATCAAAAACTCGGGCATCCCATACATATGTTATGCGACAAGTGTTTGAAAGGTGTAGTGAGTACAAACTGAAAATGAACCCATTGAAATGTGCTTTTGGGGTCTCTTCTGGAAAATTTCTGGGATTCCAGGTCACTGCTGAAGGAATCAAGGTAGATACGACCAAGACCCAAGCTATACTCACAATGCCTCCTCCAAAAACTATGAAAGAACTCCATATCTTCATAGAAAATGTAAACTACATTCGGCGTTTTATACCTGGTTTGGCCCAGCTTATCACTTCATTCACCCCCTTTCTGAAAAAGGGATCAAGCTTTATTGGGACCACGCTGCAGCAAGAAGCCTTTTGGAAGATTCAACAAATATTCTCATCACCGGATGTTATGAAATCTCCCATACAAGGAAGACCGTTGTGCCTCTACAGTGCTTCCAATGATGATGGTGTCTGAGCCCTCTTAGCTCAATAAGATGATGAAGGGATTGAACACCCTATATACTACTTCAGTCGTACTTTGAGGGATGCTGAACTCAGGTATCCTAAGGCGGAAAAAGCGTGTCTGGTCCTAATTCATGCTATTCAGAAATTTAGACACTGTTTGCTGTCAAATAAAGTGGTGTTGATAGCTAAAGACGATACTGTCAAGTTCTTGCTCTCAAAACCTGCCTTGATAGGCAGGCCGACCAAATGGCTATTCCAAATGTCAGATCTCAATATAACGTGCACGTCCCCGAGGGCTATCAAAAGGAAAGAAGTATCTCATTTACTAGCGGCATTCCCGAGAGAAGATACTACCGCACTGCATGAAGACCTTCCTGGGGAATTTCTAGAAATCTCTTTGGTCAAAGAGGAAGCGTGGCTATTTATTTCGACGGTTCTTCCACCCCTAGCAGTAATACTGGAGTAGTGGGTATAGTTCTATTATCTCCAAATGGTGAAGCCTTTTCACATTCTTTCAAGATGGACTTTCATTGCACCAACAATTTAACAGAATACAAAGCTTTCCTCATAGGACTGTCACTAGCCAAACGATCAGGAGCCACACACCTGGAAGTAAGAGGTGACTCTAAACTACTGGTCAACCAGATAAATAGAGTTTACTCACTCAAATAGGTAACACTAGCCCCTTATAGATCTAAGGCGCAAAAGTTATTGAACTACTTTGCTGATGTAACCATAACCCGTATTGGTAGCAATAACAACAAACACGCCGATTGCCTAGCTACATTAGCCTCAAAGCTACAATTCGAAGGTCTGGAAGAGACTTTGACAGTAAGGAGGCGGACCGTGGAATCAACATGGCTTTCACAGTCCAAAGATACTGAAGCCAATGATTGGAAAACTATAATTATTCAAGATCTTAACAGTTCGCTTTCCCAAGGAAAGGTTAGTCTCAAAACCTTACAAAACTTCTTCATGCTTCACGGAGTGTTATACCATCGAAACCCAGATGGATCTCTGTCAAGATTCCTTGTAGACAAAGAAGCACAGCCACAACTTAACCATATTCATGGCGAGATCTGTGGACTGATGTTAGTGGTGACTCTTTATCGACGTCTTCAACTCCTTGGCTACTATTGGACGAATATGGAGACCCAATCCCGATCGCTTCAAGGGTCTTTCTCCAGTTTTCAAGCGCCACCACATCAATTGGAGGTCTTTAACATTGGTTATGCTGGGGAATGGTGAGAACCATATGTCTGCTATCTCTAAGATGGTGTGCAGCCCGCCAATAAGAAGGATGCAGCCAAGATGAAGCAAAAGGCCAAAAGATTCGTATTTTATATGGGAATCCTATACCACAAAAGATTTGGAGGCAATCTTCTATGATGTTTAGCAAAGTCTGAAATCCCGACTATGTTGAAATAAGCACATGAAGGTGAACACCAAGGGAAGAGGAAGTTGTTCCTCCAAGTGCATGAAAGGTATTCATGGCCGACTATGGAGGATGATGCAGCGGCGTTCGTTCAAAAATTCCATGAATGTCAGAGTCATGGGAATCTCATCCACGTGCCATGTACCCCTATTCATTCAGTAAGTAGTTCATGGCCTTTCTACAGCTGGGGATTTGGTATTATTGGGAAAATCCATCCGCCATCATCAAAATAGCATGAGTATATCATAACCGCGATAAAATACTTTACCAGATGGGTCGAAGCCATTCCTCTTCGGGGAACTAGTGGAGCGACAATTGCAGCATTCATTAAGGAATACATCATTTGTCGGTTTGGCGTTCCTTTGCACACCATTACTAATAATGGTACTCCCTTTGCTAAAAAGAAAGTACGAGAATTGCTTAAGGAATATGGAATTAAGCAAGTCTTCTTCACCCCTTATTACCCTCAAGGGAATGGGCAAGTCGAAAGGACCAACAAAACTATGATTCGAATTTTCAGTCGAACATTGCATGATAATCCCAGGACATGGCACGAACACTTGGCGCTGTGGGCATATCGGGCAGCACTGATAAGTACCAAATATTTCATATTTTTATATCATTTTATTGGCATTTAAATCATCTTTTGTGATCTAACTCTCTATTTTACCCCATATTCTGTATTTTCATTTTTTTCAAAAATAAATACTTTTACTAATTAATTTTGTATTTTTAGGTACTAAATAAAGCTTGGATGTTTTGAGAAGCAAAAAGAGTATAAAAATAATGGCCAGTGACGATAGAAAATATACACCAAGCTCCCGCAAGAAGGCAGTGTAGAGCGTAAATGAAATATAACGTAAAAAGCATCCACAATCCTCTTGTGCACTATTGGCAATGTAACACCCCGTGTTTTCAGCATGGTGCATGCTAAAAGATGCTCCATGGCTTGAGATGAAGCTTCATCCAAAGCTTTTATTGCGTGGTAAGAAGCATTTTGGCTTATGCCCAATACCGCGTCAAAATGGCGTATTGTGTTTGGCATTTGGCCAAGAGCCAAATCTTGCATCATTATGATGCATTAGGCCAGTTGGGTAGGTGGACTACCCAACAAGCTACAAATAGCAAGTTATAGCCTATTTGGAGGCTAAAAACCCGAGTGTCGTAATTTAGCTCAAGAGGAGTCCATTTTGATGGGAAACGGACGAAAGATCAAGACATGTTTACATGGTCACCAGAATATAGCCTAATTCCATCGTTTAGGCTTCAAAAGGCCGTTTTTTCCATTTTAGGAAAGTTTTTGCTTTCTTAATAAACCCCTTGCGGATCAAAGGTGAGTTGGAATGGTGTGGAAGCTAAGTTAGATGCATCATAATCCACGAGCATGCTTGCAAGGGAAAATGGACAGCATTTGCCTAAGATTTAAGTCCCAGATCGTAGCTTCATCATGGCGCATCGGGGAAGTTATGGCCTATGGGGAACACGCCAAAGGCATCATTTTACGGTCCGTCATAGTTGGTATCAGAGCAAGTTCCGAGAAAACTCTAGGCACTTGTGCGGAGTGGACTCCTTAGCGAGTATATTCCTTAATGGAAAATTAAAGTTGGATAGTATGCCAACTTTTTCAATGAAAGAGTTTGTAACTGCTTCGCCAGTTACTATGCGAATCGAGTTGAGCTTGTTCAAGGACTGTGAGTTTGCCTGGACTAAGTGGCACACCACTTACGAGTGGATATCCGGAAGACCGTCTGATATGGTAGGTAGAAAATAGGACTGATCATCCCCACACGTTGGAAACTGGCCAATGGTGTGCGTTTTCAGGCCCAGACAGCATCCCACTTACGAGCGGCAACCCGGATGACCGTCAGGGACGGTGGGCAACTGGAAACTATTCCACACAGTACTGTGCTAAAATCTTGTCATTTCGATGACACCTTTCAACTTGTAAACCTTAGGGACTCCTGGGTGGTAGTATGGGATTCCATCTAGGATACCTGGTCGAGATATCCTTTTGTCACGGGCCAATTGCGATTCTTGGTATTGTTGCGGGAACTTTTAGATTCCTTGGCAGGTGGTATGGGACATGTGCTCAGAAGGTCTAAATTGTTATTCATGACAACTTGAAGAAACCCGTGATTTCTGAGCATCTGGTATGGGACTTTTTCTCAGGAAATTCAAACCGAAGGGATTGCCCACGGTAGTTTTGTTTAGAATTTCGGGGACGAAATTATTTAAAGGGGTGAATAATGTTACACCTCTTGTTTTTAGCATGGCGCATGCTAAAAGATGCTTCGTGGCCTGAGATGAAGCTTCATGCAAAGCTTTCGTTGCGTGTTAAGAAGCATATTGGCCTAAGGCCAATACCGCGTCAAAATGACGCATTGTGTTTGGCATTTGGCCAAGATACAAACTTGCATCATCATGATGCATTAGGCCAGTTGGGTAGGTGGCCACGAGATTGCAGCATAATCATTGCACATTATGGAGGCTATTGGCCTAGAGCCAATATCACACAATCATTGTGCATCAGGCCAGAGAGGGCTAGCTGAACGAGTGTGACACAGTCATTGTGCTAATATGCAATGATTGCGAAATAAAGAAATCATTACAAAATAACACAATCATTGCGATAGAACGCAATCATTGCGATAGAACGCAATCATTGCGATAGAACGCAATCATTGCGAAATAACACAATCATTGCGACGGAACGCAACCATTGTACATGAATAGTAAAAGTGGGAGTTGATGAATGATTTATGCTCCCCTAATCAAAGTTATAAAAATATCAAACAAACATATATAGGGAGGGGTAGTTGGTTGAAGGTGCATATGCGGACTATGTACCAAGTAAACTTCATAGTTCAGCCGAAAGAGTATAAATGATGCCTAAGGATCATTTATAGTTGTGTCGCCTTGCGAAGAGGGAATTTGATGCTTAGGAATCACTATGCCATGTTGCGGACCCGATAATTCATAATCATTGTGCATCACGACGGAATGACCAATGTGGACTAGGTCATTACCATTTTTGCTAGGCTACGGCCTTGCAAACGAGTTGGTTAAGCTTATGTCCCTTCGAGGATGAACTACAGTATGTTCTAGATTCCTTTAGAGTAGGGAAGGGTACGTAGGCCGCCATAATGGGTTGTAGCATTGCCGGTCCAGCACGTTGTCGCTCATATCATCTAATTGTGAGATGATTGCGGCAGATTGGCCCCTAATATCATCTAAGATCGGTAGCTCGATGCAAGAGATGATTCTGGTCAAGCTTGATAAGGCTTAGTTGCATGCCAACAATTGGATGCTCATACTTCCCATCAAGCTACAAAGAACAAGTTATAGCCTATTTGGAGGCTAAAAACCCGAGTCTCGTAATTTAGCTCAAGAGGAGTCCATTTTGATGGGAAACGGCCGAAAGATCAAGAAATTTTAACATGGTCACCTAAATATAGCCTAACTCCATTGTTTAGGGCTTCAAAAGGCCGTTTTTTCCATTCTAGAAAAGTTTTTGCTTTCTGAATAAACCCCTTGCGGATCAAGGGTGAGTTGGAACGGTGTGGAAGCTAAGTTAGATGCATCATAATCCACAAGCATGATTGCAAGGGAAAATGGACATGCATTTGCCTAATCTTTAAGTCCCGGATCGTAGCTTCATCATGTCGCATCGGGGAAGTTACGGCCTGCGGGGCAATGCGCCAAAAGCATAATTTTCCGGACCATCACAGTTGGTATCGGAGGAAGTTCCGAGAAAAAACTAGGGACTTGTGCGGAGTGGACTCATTGGAGAGTATTTTCCTTAATGGAAACTTAAAGTTGGAGAGTAGTCCAACTTTTGCACGGAATGAGTTTGTAACTGCTTCGCCAGTTACTATGCGAATCGAGTTGAGCTTGTTCAAGTATTGTGAGTTTGCCTGGCCTAAGTGGCACCCCACTTACGAGTGGATATCCGGAAGTCCGTATGATACGGAGGGTAGAGAATGTGACTGATCATTCCCACCCGTTGGAAACTGGCCAATGGTGTGTGATGTCAGGCCCGGCCAGCATCCCACTTACGAGTGGCAACCTGGATGACCGTCAAGGACGGTGGGAAATAAGAAACTGTTCCGTACAATACTGTGCTAAAATCTTGTCATTTAGATGACATCTTTCAACTTATGAACCTTGGGGACTCCTGGGTGGTAGTATGGGATTCCATCTAGGATAGGTGGTCGAGATATCCTTTTGGAATTGGAAAATTGCGATTCTTGGTATTGTTGTGGGAAATTTTGGATTCCTGGGCAGGTGGTATGGGACATGTGCTCATAAGGTCTAAGTTTTTGTTCATGATAACATGAAGAAACCCGTGATTTCTGAGCATCTGGTATGGGATTTTTGCTCTGGAAATCCAAACCGAAGAGATTGTCCACAATAGTTTTTGTTTTGAATTTTGGGGACGAATTTTTTTAAAGGGGTGAATAATGTAACACCTCGTGTTTTTAGCATGGCGCATGCTAAAAGATGCGCCATGGCCTGTGATGAAGCTTCTTCCAAAGATTTCGTTGCATGGTAAGAAGCATATTGGCTTAAGGACAATACTGCGTCAAAATGGCGCATTGTGTTTGGCATTTGGCCAAGAGCCAAATATCGCATCATCATGATGCATTAGGCCAATTGATTAGGTGGCCCCGAGTTTGCAGCGAAATCATTGCACATTATGGAGGCAACCGGCCTAGAGCCAATATCACACAATCATTGTGCATCAGGAAAGATAAGGCTGGCCGAACGAGTGTGACACAATCATTGTGCTAATATGCAATGATTGAGAAAGAAAGCAATCTTTGCAAAATAACAAAATCATTGCGGCAGAACGCAATCATTGCGAAATAACACTATCATTGCGACGGAACACAACCATTGCGAAGTAACGCAATCATTGTACATCAACAGTAAAAGTAGGAGTTGATGAATGATTTTTTCTCCCCTAATCAAAGTTGTAAAAATGTCAAATAAACATATTTAGGGAGGGGTAGTTGGTTGAAGGTGCATATGCAGACTATGTTCCAAGTAAGCTTCATAGTTTAACCGGAAGAGTATAAATGATGCCTAAGGCTCATTTATAGTTGCGTAGCCTTGTGAAGAGGGCATTTGATGCTTAGGAATCATTATGCCATGTTGCGGACCCGATGATGCATAATCATTGTGCATCATTACGGAACGGGCTATGCGGACTAGGTTATTACCATTTTTTCTAGGCTATGGCCTTGCAAACGAGTTGGTTAAGCTTCTGTCCCTTTGAGGATGAACTACGGTCTGTGATTGATCCCTTTAGAGTAGGTAAGGGTACGTAGGCAGCCACAATGAGTTGCAGCATTGTCGGTCCAGCACGTTGTTGCTCATATTATCTAATTGTGAGATGATTGCGGCAAATTGGCCCCTCATATCATCTAAGATCGGTACGTCGATGCAAGAGATGATTTTGGTCAAGCTTAATGAGGCTTAGTTGTATACCAACAAGTGGATGCTCATACTTCCCATCAAGCTACAAAGAGCAAGTTATAGCCTATTTGGAGGCGAAAAACTCGAGTGTCGTAATTTAGCTCAAGAGGAGTCCATTTTAATGGGAAACGACCGAAAGATCAAGACATGTTAACATGGTCACCAGCATGGTTTTTGTAGAATCAGAATATTGTCACAACAATATTCCTGTGAAATAAACAGCAATTATGCGATACATCAATGATATTCTGCGACACATCTCAAAGTGACGTAAGGAACGACATATCAGATGAAAACGACAGAAACATGAGTAAAGTGTGACATTT
>JAJJWX010004852.1:600000-767937 GCA_023529315.1 Papaver bracteatum
ACTCCTTGATTATCGACTCCAGTGTCTCGAATGGTTTTATGAAGATTGAATGTTATGCCAACACAATGTTTCTTCAAGCTTTGATGTGGGAACGTTTTAAGAATTATGCACCCATTCCACGGACTGTCTTGTAAGGGTTGAACATTGATGCTCGCCATGTCTTCTCTGAGAAGGCTAATACCAGGATTATGCGCTGGTCTACAAAGCAACCTCGACTCAAAACCCATTTCGTTGATGTCTTGGATCGTGAATATAAATTCAACTTCCGCCCATGGTTATCAGTCCCCTCTTATAAATTGAAAACCTTTAATGATGAAGAGAGTATGACTTTGAAATCTGGTGCTGATTTGGATGACGGTGAGAGATCCTTCATGTTGAGTTGCACTCCCGGTCATTTGGTATCAATAATTCACGGTGAATTCTTGGTGGAAGAATACAATATTGATAGGGTAGATCGGAAAATGGGTATGGATCAGTGCGTTCCAACTTTTCGAAGAAGAAAGCCTTCAGTTGAATAGCTTATGACTCGTCTGGACCATACACATGTGGAAGGAAGTGAATTCTGGTTCCCCAGTTCTGATAGAGTCACGTATATAACTCCAGGTTACATAGATTTTTGGGATCATCAGCTCAAGCGTTTACTTGATTTCGTGAGAGATGCTCAACCTTTGATGAAAGATCGTCCTTATCCTGAGATGATTTCTACTAGACCAAGATTGAAGCATTTTCCTGGTAGTGACAAACGAAAAACATCTCTAGGGTGTTCACGAGTAAGTATTCTTTGTAGAGTCTTCATAGTACCATGACGATTGTGTTCTGATTATTGTATCAAATTTCTTCACAGGACGGTCGTAATGTAAGACCACGAGTTGATGTAAACCTCTTAGAAACTGAAGTGACTATTCATGGGGGAGAAGGAAGGAGTAAGAATTATAAGATGTTACCTAACACCATAAAGTCCCCAATGATTTGTTTGGTGAGTTACCGATATCTCTTGCATCATGACTTATTCTCATCCATATAATTAGGATCTAAAAACCCACTTTGTTATTCCGTTGCAGGATTTTACTCCATCGAGCATTGACAGTCTTCAGTTTTCTGCTGCTGGGCAGATGGTTTCTGACTCGGGTGTTGTAGAAGAAGCTGAAGTAATTATTTCTTCATATAACAGATTATGAAGTTTAGTGAGTAAAATACTAATTGTTGAGAATATATCCAGGAGAATGTTTCCATGTAAGTGGATGGTGTTGGTGATGCTCGCTCGAGGAATGGTGATAAAGAAAACTCCCAGAGTTCTACACCGAATGAAAATAATGGCGTTGTTGATGTGGGTGCGAGCAATTCTGACTCTTTGAACACTTCGGAGACCACCCAAGTAAGTATTCCTCTTGTATTTATCCATAGAAGTATAAAATTTATGATCTATGAGTGAATGAATGAGAATATATGTGATCATATGATAAGTTTTGCCGAAAATACGTCACCAGAAAATTCAGAACTCAACATTTTAGGAAAAACGCCGTAGAATCTTCGTCTATTGTCAGATTTTCATGATCCGCATATGCATCCTTAAGCCCAGGAAAGTTCCAATATTTATCAATGAATATTTTTATGCTTTGAGTACGTTTAGGAGTTGAAATAGACGAAACAGTAAACATCCAGGATATTTTTAGGAAACTTTCAGCAGTTATGTAGTCCGAAGTTTCGACCACATCTACTTGCTCGTTTATCCGATTGCTATGAAATTTTGAAATGTTGTAGATAACATCCATAGGAAAAGAATGGTATATAACTAAACCCTTGATTATTCACCAATTTCTCCTAGTTCATCTTCTTGTACAGGAAAGTATAAAATCTTCTCAGGCGAGCTTGTTGTGAAACGTGTTTTTTATGACTTGCATGTTATTTGTTGACATATATCATACATAATGAAAGACTTTGATGATGTTAGACCACTTGTATGCTGTAGTTCATGATTTCTTTTGGTTTCATGCTTGGATGATCATAATCTCATGTAATCTTCGTATTAGGTGCAAAATACCGAAGTTGAGAATGAAGGAACCCAAAATGACAAAATGAGCGACCCTGAGGTTATTGATAAGGAGGAAACTATCTCTACACTTCAAGGCCATGAAAGTTTTGTTGATGAAGTCATGGAGACCCATATTATCATTGCTTCAGTGGTAGAAGAACCCAGGACACCAGCAGAAGATACTGAAAAAACTGTTGCCCTGATTGTAGAGGTTACTTCAGTAATTGAAAACCGTATAATCATGCATGAATACCTAAGAACAGGATTTGATTTTGATCCTCCGTTCGATGCATCACTCCCGTACCACATACTAGTTGGTGAATTTGGCATCCCCATTGGATATGATGACTTGTATGAAATGGAAAAAATTTGGTCACATCGTCGTTACTAGAGACCTTATTCTTTAACCATGCAAGTAAGTGTTATCTTGCGTGTTGTAAATGATGTATGCACCAGGGCTAGAAATATTGTGACTCCAGATGTACTCTTTGATTGGGAGTTCAACTTAGAGAATTCTGAGAGACTTGGCTTCAACATGAAGTGGCTTCGTAAGAAGATGAATGCTATCAAAGACTCATGTGAAAGTAATATACCCTTTCCAGATGATGCTATGATAGAGAAGGAAAATAAGACTGCTAGGATGACTGAGGAGATGAATAAGGAGAAGGAAGCTTTGCAGGCTTTGAAGGATGCAGAGGCATAAAAATCTTTCTTCGCTGATTTTTTTTGATTTATTTTCCATAATCTCTTGAACTTCTGAACTTCTGAGAGATGTGAGGTTTTATTTGGGTTTTGATATCATGGTTTTGGATTGGTAGACGATTAAGGATTTTCTTTTGGATTTCATAGAGATTTTCTTTTAAGAAATATGAACTGGATTTTGATAAATTGCTGAATTCAAATACTGATTTCAAGTATTGCAAACATTTTGGAGGAATTGAAAGACTATGAAAGAAAATCCTAAAGTGCCAAATCCAGACGTCATGGATGTTTAGACGCCCAGTACCTCAAATGTCAAATAACTTTAGAAAAATGCCTTAAGCCAATTCTCATGAATTACTGGTAGTGTTGGTCCATCTGTGTTGATCAATTTGTAATATCCTCCAGTTATGGACTTAGCAACCATAAATGGTCCTTCCCAATTAGACCCCCTTTCAGAATGAAGATCTCGTTTAGTTTCCTTGAGAACCAAATCTCCTTCCTTGAATTTTTTCGGCTTTGTAGTCTGTTCCTTGAATATTTTGTGCTGATTCCATGGCTGGGGCACATATGGACACTTGTGCAGATAAGGGTATCCGTCATATTGTCTGTCGTGTTTTTCCTAGTCTTCAGCAATGAATCTCTTGATGAGCTAATCAATATGGAGATGCGCTGAACCCAGCCATTGGGTATAATATTGTTGTGGTGAAGTTATCCATTCATAACTCTTGGTAATTGCTAAATTGTTCGTGGGGAGAAGTCCATGGACCAGAGTAGCATATTTGAATATTTGTAATACTGAAGCATGAATAGGAATAAGACTTTCCTGAGCTCGAAATCTTTTGACAAAGGAATGTAGACTCTTTCCGGGTTCTTATGCAAGTCCCATCAAGGTTTCAACTTCCTTCAGGTGCTCAAATGGTGGGGCATCCTCCGCTTCTCTTTCTGACTCAGAGTCTCTGTCAGTAATAGAGTATGTTGAAGGCGTTAAGGTTAGCCTTCTGGTATGGATCCAAGCCATTCCAAGGATCATGTCATATCTAGGGTTTTCCCGAATTATGTAAAACTTGGTCTCAGTGCAGACCAAACTTTTTGTAACTTTGAGAATGATGAATCCATATGCATCTCTGGAAATACCTTCATGGTCTCTGATTGCTATAGGAGCATGAGTAGCCTCTTTTCGAGTAATGCCAGCAACCATAAGAGTTTTCAAATGGATGATGTTGACAGCAGTACCAACATCAATGAATGCCCTTTTGAATTCATTTCCTTTAATGTGCATTGTGGTGAGCAGTTCCCGGTCATACATTTGTTTGTCAGTGGCTTAAGGTTCGAGAGGTACATCTGGAATCAACATGCGTTTTTCGAAAACTATGTGATTCAGGGACGAAAAATGTCTCCCCTTTGCGCTTTCAACATATAGAGAAATTCGCAGACATGTTCTATCAATGACTGAACTGCTTCCTTGACTGGTGCTTCAAAAATAGAGAAAGTCCTGACAGGGAGAGGATCTTTGTGCACACCTTCGGCTCCAAGATTAAGTTCTCCGGACTCAACTTTTTCTCTGAATATGCGCTTCAAAGTCCTATAATCACTTGTGGGGTGGCTGACAAACCTATGGAAGCGATAGTACCGAGGATTTTTGATGGACTATTCGGTTGGTTCCTTCCTGACATATGGAAACTTGATTACACCGCCTTGAATCCAGGCCTCTAGCAATTCGATGACTTCTTCAATGGAGAAGGGAAAGTCAGGTACTTCTGGGTCCTCTGCCTGCTGAGGGGAAGTCTGCATGTTATCCTTCTTTTACGCCTTCGAAGGTGTGGAAGAAGTATGCTTGCGCTGTGGATCAGCTTTCCGTTTTCTCCCTTCCGTGACAACATTTATGGAAGGTTGCAGGTTGTACTGGTTGTTTATCAGACGTCTGCTCCCTCAATTGTCTCGTGCTTCTTCAGTCTTTGTAGATTTTTCTCTTTCTAATAGAGCATGTGTAGTGGTTTCCGATCTCTTCGCGGCTTCGTGGAGTTCTGAGAAAGTCTGGAATTAGAGATTTTCTAATAGTTCCCTGTAGACTGAGAGCATGTCGTTAATGCAAAAATCTACCAGTTGTTGCTCCGTGATGTTTATATCATGGCAATACATGGCTTGGACTCTGAATCTTTTCACATAGTCATTGGGATTTTCACTTACTTTCTAAAATATCCTTCCAAGATCAGAGAGAGTGACTTGCTCTGACACAAAGAAGTACTTTCTATAGAAGGCATTAATCATTTCTCCCCAATTGTTGATAGTTCCAGGTGCAATGTTATTGTACCAAGTGTATGACCTGCCTTTTAGAGATTTTGAAAATTCATTGAGACGAACAACATGGTTATGTTCATGTTCTCCCAAGGCTTCGAGGAAACGAGAGACATGTTCTCGAGCATTGTCGGTCCCATCATATAGAGTGAAAGTTGGAGAGACAAAACCTTTAGGAAAAGGAATCCTCTGCATCGTAGCGGGATAAGAGGGTTGGTTACGATGGAGTGTGATGTCTTGTCTTTTCCATGATTCTTCATAAGACGCTCCAAGTCTTCCCGAGTGATGAAGTTTGATGATTCTTTCGTTGAAGAATTTCCTGCAGCTTTGTTAGTTTCGTCATCATCTACTGTGTGAATCGTAGTTACCTAAGGATCAACAGCATCTGAGGACTTCTCATTTTCTTTCCCCTTTTCTTGAGTTTTATCTGACAATTTGTCAGTAAGAGTCTTCATATGATCAAATAGATTCTGCCGTGTTGCGGCCATATCCGTCTGATTCTTTGCAAGAATTTCTTATGCTTTGATGAGATCGACAATGGTAGGTGGTGGATTTCCTATGACTTCTTCGGGATGTCGGCCGAACAGAGGATGACTTTCCACATTAGTCCGAGGAAGGGTATCGTCAGCGCCGTCGATGTTAGTGGCCGGAACAGTTTGCGGGATGTTTTCATTATTGCTGGTGCTAGCAATATTTGCATTAGGATTTATAACTGATCCTGACCTAAAACGACCATCTTGAGGAATTTGAAATTGCAACCGAGAGATTAATCTCCCACTACGGTCGCCAATACGTAGACGGGGAAAACAATTTGCTAGTTTTTACGGAATTAATGGGACGACTGTATGGAGAAGACTCCTTGAACCGAGCGAAATGTTCAACCTCACATAGATGCACTGGAAGAAGGGAGTGCTTTGAATTCGAGAGATAAATCTGTAGTACTCCAGCCTAAACCAAGACAATGGCCGTTCCAGAGTAAATTCAGTCACAAGAGAGGATGGGTCGATCTGTAGGAGGGAAGCTGAGAAATGTGTGGAATCAATGGTAATCAAAGATTGTAGGTGTGTTGTGAATTCTGAATATGATAAGTTCTGAATGATTGAAATTTCTCAGTTGAGAGTAATTACTCAATTGATGAGTTGTTGATCTCATGTTATCTGTGAGACATGAGATCGTTGTTCTTGTCATTGTTGCTGTTTCAATCATGATTCAGAGACTTATTTATATTGCTGGAATTGTAGACACCATGATCCCATGAAGTGTGACAGTTTTTGGAATCAAAGAGTGGGGAGGTGGAAATCGTGTTTGAAACCAGTTGCTTATCATGCGGAGGCTTGGTTGATTTTCCATCCACTACTTTGTTGACTCCTTCAACTGACTGCATAGACTTGATCACATTCCATCGTGTGTTTGAGCACACGTGCCGTAGACCGCCAGACCAAAACCTTAGTTTATATCCCCCCAACTGACACGATTGACGTCTCGTGGTTAGTTTAGTCAGTTGTTGACTTTATGATTTCATGGGACGATGAGTCCATGTATTTACTGGGTTGAACATGATTTTTTAAAATGTTCTGAAAGTCATGAATTGAACGTGGGCATGATTCTCACGTTAATAGCTAAGGAGAGCAAGTATCGCTCTGATTTGTCGAATATTGATAGTTGAACCAATATTCCTTGATTTGAGCAAGTATTGCTCATCTGATGAATTATTGGTAGCATGGCCAAAATAAAATATTAATTAAAATACTGGTATTTGAGCCGAAAATAATTAATAAGACTACTGATCATGAGATCGTCATAAAATTATTATTGTTTGAATCTGGAATTATGATCCTTGGACTCAGAAACCCTAATTTGATAAATTGATGATCAATTTATGGTTTATTTGAAAATTAACCATGGAATGAAGGAGGGACGGCTTCATGGGACCATGGGTCATGTATCTCCCGTATGCTCATGTGAGCAAATACCAAGGCCTCTTGAAGAGTTGGTGATTTGTTGATGAAAGAATGATTAAATGCTGGTTTAATCATTTATTCGAAAATGCTCATCTGAACCTTAGGTGATAAAACCTAATTAATTATGGAGAGATGAGAGACGGACCAAGGGGTCATGAAACTGGCCCTGGGTGGTCACGAGATCAAATGATGATCGTTTCATGAAGATCCAAGTTGTTTGGAAGAGTTTTGGACCTAATACGTGCAATTGCGCAAATTAGGTCAAACCGTGAAAATACACGGGACCGGTTCATTGCGAGCCAAGGAGCCAACCCTGGTCGGTCAAGGTAACATGCTTATGTCTTCAAAGTGTTTGTATCTCAGTTCTGAGAATTTTGATATTTTCTGGCGTGCAGTTGAGCATCCATTTGTGAAAATATGAAGAAATCAAGGATTTTTGATAAAACCGTCAAAACTTCATGAGATGAAGGAAAATAATAAAAAGTGAGGGAATCATGAAGTGTGGGACCGGTCATGGACAAGGCATGGCCGGCCAGCCAAAGGGCCAATCCCACACGTTTTTCCCAATTTTGTAATATTTTCATGATTTTAGGGAAATATGATAAAACCAAGGAATTTGTTAAAACCAAGGAGTTTTTGTTGAAATCAAAGAGTTTTGTTGAAATCAAGGAGTTTCCATGAGATGAGGAAAACATGAAAAATAATAATAATAAAATAAGGGACGTGTGGGACCGACTTGAGTATGTTGGCCGGCTAGGGCCTGGTCCCGTGCGTTTTTCCTTAATTTTATGCATTATTTCATGATTTAAAGGAATTTTCATAATTTGAAGGAAATATCATGAAATGAAGGAATTCCATGGGACCAAGAAAACATGAAAAATATAATAATAATAAAATGGGACATGTGGGGCCAGCTAGGGCCTGGTCACACGGGTTTCCCTAATTTTATATTATTTTTTCATGGAATCAAAGAAATATCATGAGATTAAGGAGTTTTCATGAAATTAGGGAAATAATAATAAAATAATGAGGAACCATGAGGTGTGGAGCCGGTTAGGATTAAGACATGGCCGGTTGGCCAATGATCACGACTCTACCATATTTTCCCTAATTTTATATTATTTCCTTGGTGTGAAGGAAACACCATGAAACTGAGGAGTTTCCTCAAAACGAAGGATATTTGTTCAAGTGAAAGGATTTTCATGAACTCAAGGAAAATAATAAAAAATATGATAAAAATATGAAACTGGCGTGGGATTTATCACGACACGTCCGGCCGGTCAGTGTGCCCGTGATCCCAGCGCCTTGGTCAATTTTTAATTACTTATTATTTTTCCTTCCAATTTTTCATAGGTTCGTCGTTTCGTCGTATTTTGAAATACTTGTTCGTACGGTGATTGTTAGTGCATCATTGTCGAGTACACTTGCACCATTTGAGTCGGGGCTTACTCGGAGGTATCTCAGACGCCCGTGTGTTGGATATTTATTACTAACCCATGGAATTCTGCTGGGAAGAACCATGGTTTGCAGTAATGAAATACTGCAAAAATATTTGAATATTTTCGGAAATCCAGTGGATGAATCCAAGAATTTAGGAATAATTAACTTATGGCTCTATACTAGCAGAGCAAGCTGTCTAGGAGCATTAATTATCCCGATATGATCCTGCTGGAGCTTCATATCCTTTATATAGTCAGGGTAAACTCGTTTTTTGTATCCTAAAGACGTTATCGCTCTATACTAGCAGAGCAAGCTGTCTAGGAGCCGTCAATCTCGTGATTCTATATAGAAATAATTACTGAAGTGTTCAGTATTCATGAGATATGTTGTTCCCTAACAGTGAGACTACATATCTATATGTACTCTGGGGAAAAGTATTCTCAGTCAGAGGATTCGATGAGAGATCCGTGTCTCAATACTCACTCCTGACTGCAGGATCATAGGTTCGTATAATTATGGGTTTACGATTTTGGACTTTGTCGAAAATCCACCATCTACCAGCAATATTCTACGATTCTCCGTTATATTTCGTCACTTCAATTCGTGGTTCTTCCCAACAGAATTCCACGGGTTAGTGATAAATATTCAACGAAAACAGGCATCTGAGCATCGAATAAGCCCTGACAAAAATGGTGCAGGTGTACTTAGCAAATAATGCACATACCGGCATTTTGAGTGCGCAAACGAGCATTTCAAAAAATACGAACGAACGATGAATCTATGCAAAATCGGAAGGGAAAATAATAATAAAAAAATATTAGCAAAGGCACCAAGGGACTGGGCTCATCAACCGGCCGGTCATGCCGTGACCAGTCCCGCGCTCAATTTTATATTTTATCATGTTTTGCTATTTTTCCCTGATTTCATGAAAATTCTCTCGTTCGAGCAATTTTCCTTCGTTTCAAGGAAATCCTCTAATCTCATGATTTTATCAAAAATAATAAAATTAGGGAAGGGTGTTGCGGGTCCGAGCATCAACCGGCCGGCCATGCCCTAGCCGTGGCGGTCCCATACCTCACGTCCCCATTATTTTATTATTTCCTCTCAAATTATGAAAATTCCTTGATTTCATGAATTTTCCCTAAAATCATGAAAATTACCTAATTTCATGAATTTTCTCTAAAATTATGAAAAATATGGTAGAATTGGAAAACCTTGGGACCAGGCTCTAGCCGGTCGGCCATGCCCTAGCCAGTCCCACATACCTATTATTTTATTATTATTTGGTGTTTTGTTTCCTGGTTTCATGAAAACTTCCTGATTTCAACAAAATACTTTGATTTCAACAAATCTCTTTGATTTTATGAAAATTCCCTAAAATCATGAAAATTATATAAAATTGGCAAGAGTGTCTTGGGACCCGCGCCCATGCCCGGCCGGCCATGCCTTGGCAATTTCCGATCCCACACTCCCATTCCTTATATTATTATTATTTTATCTCTCATCTCATGGAAGTTCCCTAATTTCATCAAATTCTCCAGTTTCATGGAATTTCCCTCAAATCAGAGAAAACACATAAAATCACATAAAACTGGGAAAATAGGTGGGACCATGCTTGTCAGCCGGACGGCCATGCCCTAGCTGTGTCCGGTCCCAACCTTGCAATTCCCTGTTTTATTTTCCCTCATCTCATGTATTTTTCCAAGTTTCAGCAAAACCATGGATTTTGCATATTTTCTCAAAATGTTGCTCGAACGTGCATCCGAAAATATCAAAATTATCAGGACTGAAGCGCGAACACCATGGTGACACGGGCACATCCCCTTGACCGACCAAGGGTGACCCTGAGGCTTGCAAACAGTTGGTCCCGCATGTTTTAATGATTTTAACCTAATTCGCTTAGTTGCTCGTATTAGGTTCAAACTCATTCCAAACAATTGGGAATTTGCTCAAATGACCATTTGTTGGTCCCGTGGGAACCAAGAGTCTGTCTCATGACCTCTTGGTCGGTTCTCCATTTTTACATAAACCAGGTTTCATTATTTGTTGCTTATACGATCATTATTTCAGTAAATGATTAAACCAGCATTTAATGATTATGTCACCGACTGGTCCTCAAGAGACTTTGGTATTTTTGCTCATTCGAGCATCTGGGCGTTGTATGGTGAACCTGTCATCCCATGTAGCCGGTCCTATGTTGATTTTCAATAAATCATCATCTCGGTAAAATTAGGGTTTTGAATCCAGATATCTACAGAAACTGAGAAACGTGATTCTGAGCAGATTCAACCACTCTAATAATTTTATTTTGATTCCATGATCAACATTCTTATTTATTTTGCTCGACCCAGCAGGCAATAACTTAAATTAATATTTTATTTGGTCCTGCTACCAATAATTCATTAAACTAGCAATATTCTCTCAGACTAGCAATATTTGCTCAGATCAAAGAATATTGGTTCAGCAATTCAGCAACACATTTTGCTCTACAATAATACCTCATCTCAGCAGACACATTTAATTCATGAGTTTCAGAACATTTGATAATCATGTTCAACTCGACACTACATGGACTCATCGTCCCATAAAGTCAGCAACGGACTCCGCAATCACGAGATTTCAATCGTGTCACATGGGGGGATATTAACTAGGGTTTTGGTCTGGCGGTCTACGGCACGTGTGTTCACCCACGATGAGAATGTGGGCAAGTCGTGCAATCAGTTGGAAGAGTCAACAAAGTACTGGGTGGAAAATTAACCAAGTCTCCGTACGATGAGTAATCGGTTTAACACGATTTCCCACTTCCCCATTCTATGATTCCAGCAAACTGTCATACTTCATGGGATCATGGTGTTTTTAACTCCGACATTATAAAAGGTCTCTGAATTCTGATTGAAAGAACAAGATTCGAACAATCAAACATTATCCTCAACGAGCAATTTCTCATCAAAATTCATACAGACAATCTTTCGTCTATACGAATTCAGAGAAATCACTCTCAATTGAGCAAAATTCAATCATTCAAAGGATTCTTACGCTGAATTCACAACACATCTACAATCTCATATCACCATTGATCTCACTCATTTCTCAACTTCCCTCCTACAGATCAACCCATCCTCTCTTGTGACCGAATTGACTCTGGAATGGCTATTGTTCTTGGTTTATGCCGGAGTCCTACAGATTGATCTCTCGAACTTAAAACACTCCCTTTTTGCAGTGCATCTGTGTGAGGTTCAACATTTCGCTCGGTTCAAGGAGTCTCCACACGGTTGAATCTTCAATTCCGTAAAAACCAGCAAATTGTTTTTCCCCATTTACATCTACGACCCAAAGTCGCAGACTTTAATAAACAAATCTGTATCACATAGAAAAGTCTATGATAATAGATAAATCTATCTCCCATAGATAAACCTTCGAGTTTCTTTATGTCTTTTGATAAAATCAACGTAAACATGAACTAATCAATAACCCTGATTTATATTTCCTAAGAACAACCTAGAATCATTGATCGCCTCACAGTAATCGTAATCGTATGGTAGCGAAACAAGATATCATGGAATCACAAATGATGAGACGAAGATGTTTGTGATTTCTTTTTATCTTGCCCTATCGGAGATATAATCTTAAGCCAATTATTTAATTGAACTCATAGGATAGAAAATGGCAAGATAAAATCGCTCAACTATAAGAGAAGTAGTTTCGTCAGGCTTCACAATCCTAATGAAGTCTTTAAGTCGTTAACCTACAGGGTCTCAAGAAGAAACTTAAGGTTAAAGGAGAATCGACTCTAGCTAAACCAACTAGTATCACACAAGAGGTGTGGGGATTAGTTTTTCCAGTTATTAGAGTGAAAAAGCGGGGGTCTAACAACCATACCCAATATTTCGCTTAGCAATTTGTATGGACTAACTCCGAGTTACTTTCTAGAGAATCAACTAGACAGTCAGACTCAATCTAGATAGAAATATCTCAAGGAGTTATTACCTTTCCCTCTCTTGATTTGATTTACTCAAGCTAATAGAAACCAGCGAGTCTTTAATCAAATACAAGGAATAACTTGGATGGTACCAAAGACCAATATCCAAATGTCAACCAATTAAATCAAAAACCAAAGGTTGGATATTCTAATTGATTGAACTTCAACGCACAACCTGTATTATTTCAATTATAAAGATAAACAATATAATGGGGAAAATGAAATAACATAGACACCAGAATTTTGTTGAAGAGGAAACCGCAAATGCAGAAAAACCCCGGTACCTAGTCCAGATTAAACATACACTGTATTAAGCCACTACAAACACTAGCCTACTCCAAGATAACTTCGGTCTGGACTGTAGTTGAACCCCAATCAATCTTACACTGATCCAAGGTACATTTATGCTCATACGCCTCTGATCCCAACATGATACTATATACTTGATTCTCTTAGCAGATCTCACCCACAACTAAGAGTTGCTACGACCAAAAGTCGAAGACTTTAATAAACCAATCTGTATCACACATAAAAGTCTACGATAATAGATAAATTCATCTTCCACGAATATACCTGCAAGTTTTTGTTCCGTCTTTTGATAAATCAAGGTGAACATGAACCAATTGATAAACCAGACTTATATTACCGAATAACAGCTCAATATTATCAATCACCTCACAATAATCTTAATCGACGTAGCGAAAAAAGATATTGTGGAATCACAAACGATGAGACGAAGTGTTTGTGACTACTTTTATATCTTGCCTATCGGAGATAGAAATCTCAAGCCAATTATTACAATTGTACTCGTACGATTGAAACAACAAGATCAGATCATACAACTACAAGAAAAGTAGTATCAGTCTGGATTTACAATCCCAGTGAAGTCTTGAAGTCGTTAACCTGGTTTAGAAGAAGAAACCAAAGGTTAAAGGAGAATCGAAACTAGCTTAGCACAACTAGTATCACAGAATGTGTGGGGATTATGTTTCCCAGTTTCTAGAGTTCTCCCTTATATAGTCCTTCAAATCATGGTTTGCAATCAATGTTAGCTTGCTAACAAAGCATTCAATATTCACCGTTAGATGAAAACCTGATTAGATTCAAGCTAATATTTATCAACCGTTAGATCAAAAACATAGCTTTTCATACACACATGTAATGCACATTTCTAAGCTTGTGTAACCGAACCCAAACTTGTACATTAGTTGGTTCAACAATAGTTAACCAAATGGTTAGCCATATGATAACTTTCACATCAACCATATTCTTCTTCACCATAACTAGTTCAAATGACACAAATGAACTAGTTAGAGAGTTGTTCAATTTCTTAGATCTTTATGTACTACACAAGACATAATTGAAGAAAAATTGATTTGATTCACTCGAATTGGTCCATGAATTATATATCCACGGTTTGCAATAACATTCCTTAGTTTATAAAGATAAGTTCGCAAACATCGTTTTTAGACATAACCTACTCAAGTTCGCGGACTTAAGTTCCTGGATGGAGTTCACAAACTCTAGCAGAAATTCTCGGGTCGAGAACTTTCGCTAGTTCGCAGACTAAATTCGCGGACTGAAGCTCACGCACTTCTCCGGTTCTCTTGATCAACAAAGTTCGCAAACTTTGGTTCAAGGAATAAGGACTTGTACATATATCTGTTTCAATAACAATGCTTATATCCTCCAATGGTTATATTTTTAAACTCTCATTTCAATCATTGAAACATTCTTAGAGGGCTTTATATAGTTGTTATGCGCAAACTATTTTTCGTCAGAGGAATTTTTAAAGTGATTGAAACTTAACATGACTTTCGTCACTCGGTAAAGATGAACTTGGCTAAAGCGAAATCTTTACCAACAAATATTTTGAGAAATACATAAACGAGATACACTCAGCTCGAAATGCCACATGTGTATAATCTTAGTCTATACTGTATAGTCAAACGACTTTTGTCTCAAGATAGGAAATATGGTAGATAGATTTTTGAGTGATAGATAAGTTCAAGTCTCCACATACCTTTTAGTCGATGAAGATCCACCAGTTCCTTGAGTAGTCATTCGTCTTGTATGATGATTGCCATGGAGTTCTTGAGCTCAACTACACTTTATATCCTAGTCTGAGACCTTATCTATAGTACATAAGAAATCAAGACTTTATAGGTTTGATCACTAACATTGACAAACATGCTTGAGATAGTAACGCATGCGAGTTCGACCGAGCCATGCTCTAACAATATCCCCCTTTGTCAATTTTAGTGACAAAACTATCAATACATATGGAATACAAAAAATATATAAATAAACTTTGTAGCTCCTATTCCACATGTCTAATCTTCAACATTACTCGAAATCTTCGTCACTTCCAAGTACTCCAATGATCCCAAAGGTTGTAAGTTTAGCATCATCGTTGTTGAAAATCCATAGCTATAACAACGAGAAAACAAGAGTTCTCAATCATTGTTATACAGTGTCATAGTATCATTATACAACGTCAAAGTCTAAATGCATCACAACTTTAACAATAATACTATGGGGATATTTCACTCCCCCTTAGTCAATACTCCATCTCACATGGAAACCACTCCCTCTTACATAATGATCCGAAAACCATATGTATTTGTAGTATGAACTACATATTAATTCTCCCCCTCTTTCTCAATAAAATTGGCAAAGGTACAAGAATGGGATCCTAATGAAATTTTCGTAAGATACTTTTCATGACCAAAGGTAAATGTATATATCATCTTTTTTATATGCAATCATAAAGCCGAAGCTAAATGCATTCATCAAGGAGCGCTCATAAAGATACAAGATAACCCTTATAATATTCCACAGCCGCACTCCCCACAAAGATTTGGAAATTAAGCACAAATTCAATTAAGAACTCTCCCCCATAAAATGTCATTCCCAAGAGAACAACAAGAGCGACCTTAATTTTAAAAGAAAAGAAGGATTTCTTTGGACAAAAAATCACATACATGTATGAATTTGAATCCAAAAGAATATTCAATCAAATTAACCGTAAGCGAACCCATGATTAATTTAATCAAATATGCTCAACACAAGTAAACTTATGGAGACTTAAAAACTCAATTAGATTAATCACTAGAGAACCCATAATTAATCCAGTCGGAATACACAACTAAACTAATCACAAACAGTAATCAATTTAATTGTTCATACTCACATAAGGAAATCTAAGGAGCAATGATTAAGTTAATCATGAAAACAATCAACCCAGTCAAAAATGCTCAACATAAGAATACTTACGGAGTCATAACTAAATAACCACACAAGATAATTAATTTAGTTCAATATGCTCGACATAAAGTACCTTACGGAACACAACTAAGCTAATCACAAAAATAATCAACTTGGTTGTCCAGTGCTCGACATAATACACAATACGGAGCCTCACAGTAATACACAAAATATGGTTCAGGGAGGATCAATTACTGTGGAATACACAAGGATTCATTCTATGTTCCATCACCATTTGCACAATGACATACAATAGACATAATCCTTGAATTACAAAATATTTTAACCTATCTTCCATCAAAAATTGACATAATAGGCTTAACTTTTGTATTTGTCAAAAGTCCATCCATTCTTTTATCAATACTTGCATATCAACTCATGAACGACTTTACTTTTGACAAATTATGGGACAAGCAAGTTCACGGACGTAAACACACATATCCCATAACAATATTGCAATATATAAAACCATAAAGATTAATGCTGCAAAAATCATCTTTCAAACAAGTTTAGAATTTAAACCAATAAATCTAAAAACAAGAAGATGAAAACGTTGGACATAGCTATGTGTAATCACAATAATGGATATTCCAAACTATAGTTATTCTTCTAAACAAAACACGAAAAATAGAAGATTTACTGGGCAATAAGCTACTCATCATCTTCATCATCATAAACACTCCAAGATGCTTGAATAATGTTCAACCTTTCCTTGAGCTCGGGAAACTTAGTTGCAACCAATGACAATTGTTCTTGCACACACTTTACCCTTAAATTGACTTTACACACACCCTTGTGAATTTTTTGAAGGAGGCACAAGGTGGTAGGGTCACAATCATTAAGTGCAGCATCTCTTTGTCTTTTGCATACATTCTCCCTTATGCCTCTGAAGGTACAGGGACGAACCAGTTTGGGAACCCCAAGTGAGTTTCCAATTGAATCAAAACCACAATCACGACAGATTTGACTAATCAAGCAAGGATAGCCTAACATCTTGATAGGATAAGTCATTGAGATCATTTGAGAAATAATGAATCCACAAATATAAAGACTTTGAGCACCCGATTCAAGAAAATAAATCAATTTTGCAAATTCATGACCCCACCAAGAATTCTCAATTGTGGAGGGACAAAGATTGGGGATACCAAGTTTTCCAAATGCCATCAATGTAATACTAAAATCATTAGTAGGAAACTTCCCTTGATTCCAATCTACCTTCTTGCCACAAATCCCATAAGAGATTTCATCACATGATGGACGCTCATCACTCGGTCTAGGAAGAAGCACGCTTCCCAACAGAATGTTGGTAATCTTCAAAATTAACTCTCTATCAACAAGAAACCTTTTTTTATTTACCATGGATTTGAATTCCATCTTATTAAGATCAACATCATGAATGCTGGTATAGAAAATTCTTGTGAGAGAATCAAATCCTTGACCAAGACCATCAAAGATATTTCCAAGATTGAATTTTTTGAAGCAAGCTAAATCCTCATCATGCCCACTAGAGATATCCAATTTCTTTTCTAAAATAAGGCCTTTAGATGAAATATTTTCAAAAATTCTAGCACATGAATCATCCACAAACCTAATCCTAAGAAAATTTTGGTCACAAGGGAGATCCATGCTAGAAGTATTTGAGTTTTTGGAATTCCTTTTTGAGCCCTTAGAATTCATCATGAGATCAAATAAATTGAAAGGAACAAGAGGAATTTACTTACTTGGAGTGAATCTTGAACACCTTTTTTTTTAATTTCTCCAAAAAGTCTTTAATGGAGGTGTAGTAGCAGGAAATCCCACACTACACCCCTCACAAGAATCTACACAATCAATTTATGAATACTTAATATGGAACCATGATTTTCATTAATTGACACTTAGAAAATTACAAAGGAAGAAGAAAACTAAAATACAATTACTCTGTTTATAATTTTCTCTCTCCTAAAAACTTTCTTAGCACTCCAAAAATTATCTCTCTCTCTCAAGATTACTCATCCCATATATATAGGGTATTACATAATGGATGCCAGCTCATAGACAACTAAGCTATCCCATATTATCGGATCTATCCTTGCGATATCTTCGCGAATTTTCAAATGTTATCTCTCGCAAACACTCTATTCTTCGCGGGATCTTTACATTTTCTTCATGTTTCTACCATCATTTGTTGTGTTATTCTATTACTCTGTTCTGCGACACTCGCTAGTGTCATTAATAATAACGTCGCAAGAATACTCTTGCTGCGATATTCTGATCCTACATCTTGCCTCTTCTCATGTATTTTCTACCTCGCAGAAAATACCATGAGAACTTCTCTTTGAAATATCGCAACCATTTTTCTTTCTATACTCTTCTTCCTACAAGACTTCGTGAACCATGTTTAATTATCTACACGTGTTGAACATTCCTTTTTCCACCGACATGTCTGACTTTAAACCGGTCATCTTCTCTTCTCTATTTAAAAGAAAACTGGGAAAGTTTATTTATCTTCTCTCACTTTTTCTTCGTATTCTTCTCCTTACCATTTCTCTGCTCTGCAAATCTTCATCATCTGTGATTTTATTTTTTTATCAGGTTCATCTTTGTTGTTGTTCTTCCTTACCTTCATGGAGTCTACAAGGTTAGTTTTCTTTCTGCTACTGTTAGTTTTTGTTGAAACTGATTCTATTTTACTGAAACTATCTTATTTGTTTATTCTTCATACAATTCCCATATTGCTTTTTGTTTCAGCAAGAACACTTCTGGTTTGAAAATTACAATCCAAAACCCTAATAATCCCCAGAATTCACCACCCAAGGAGGGTGCGAGAAGGAGAAAATCTGCGAATAACAAGGTAGTAAGAAACACCACTCGTTAAATAACAATATTGTTGCCTCTGTTTCTTATCTTGATTGTTATTCGCAGGATGGTGAAGATTCCAATAGGCCTCCTAAGAAACTTCGTCAACAAAAGAATCAACCAAAGGTTGTTGAAACTGCTATTCCTTTCCCTGCTATTATTTATGTGCCTCTTCCCTCATCGTCTTCGCAGAGTAACCCTCTCCCTCCTCTCCATGAGAATATCGCAACAGATTCTACTATTTAAATTCCAGCTGCGAGCCTTGCTATCAATTTGCCTCATACTTCTCCTAAAGCCAATTCTCCTCAAATTAATGTCATTCCAAGTCCTACTATCAGTTTGTCTCAAACTTCGTCTCTCAAGGAAGATAATCAACTTTCTATTATATCCACTTCTTTTCCTGAATCTCTTCCTTTCTCTCAAGAAGCTACGAATGGGGTAGATATTGCTTTTAAGGTTTTAGCTGATATCCTGGATGATACTAAGAGATCTTCTACTGATCCTATTAAGTCTAATATCTGCGAGATTATGAGTAGATATTTCGGTTCTGGTAAGATGGACTCGCAAGTATCCTGGGAGAAAGAAATTGAGGTTTTGAAAGAAGCTCTCCGAGCCAAGACTCTTGAATGTAATACTCTCCGTCTTAAGAACTAAAAGATGGAAAACCTCTCACTTGATTGCGAGCTTCTTCACAAAAATAATGGCGAACTGAAAGGTATTACTTTCTTTATATTCTTTTTTACTTATCTTATAAATAACTTCGTCAATTCCCTTCTCCATTTTCTTAAAATCTTTTATTTGCGCATTAAGACTTAAATCAGAAACGAGTCTTGGAAAGATTTCAATTTGAATCTGATGCCGAAGAATCCTGTGCCGATAGAGATGCTTGGATGGATCAATGTAATCAATTAGACAACCTTCATACATACTCCATTGATCACATAAATAATCTTACTGCAGAAAATGCTCAATTAGTGCAGGAGCTCAATTTATTAAATAGTGAAATATCTTAAATCTTTTATTCTCTAACCAAATCTAACTTGGCGATGAAAACTTTATCAGATGAAAATAGAACCTTATCCAAAGAGAACCGAGGTTTTTCAAGTAAAATAGTGAGTTCCTCGCATAAGTTAATTACCCTTCAAAGAGTGTGCGATAGTCAAGAACAATCTCTTCATTCGCTGAAAAGTGAACTTAAAGAAATAACTGAGTCATCCATCGCTGAGAAAATTGCACTTATGCAAGGTAGAATAGATTTAAGTACAAAATAAAATCGTCTCCAAAAAGAATATAACAAATTAGAAGAATCTTATACCTCTATTGTGTGTAGGACCAGAATATCGTCACAACGATATTCTTGCGATAAGAACAACGATTTCACGAGAGCGTCATGGAATTCTCCAATGACATTTGGCGAGTGTCATGAGAAAACACCACAGTAGCTGACGATTGAAGAAATATGGTAAGAGTGTGTTGTTTCACGAGGGCTACGAAAGTTCACGATAATTAACATTGTAATTACCGCGAGGAGATCGCAGAATAGATCCGAAAGAAGGGGAAAACTTAGCTGTCGTCCACTATGTAATTTCCTATATAAAGGGTTCAAGTAAATCCAGAAGATGATGATGTATTTTTTAGAGTGGAGAGAATTGTAAGGAGAGAGAAACTCTAGAAAGAAAGTTGTATTTCTGAGTTTGAATATTTTCTGTAAATATTTCTGAGATCTAAATAGTAAAGTGTTGTTTAATTCTTCAAATCTTCAACTAGTTTCTCATAGTTTTCTATAAAATCCTAATAGGGGTGTAGTGTGGGAAATCCTGCTACTACATTTTGGCGCTAGAAACAGGGAAAACCAAGTTACAAAACCTCTAATTACAATTTGAAGATTTGAAGGAATTGAAAAAATGGCTAGAAGAAGAAGAAATACATCAGAACCACCAACAACTGTGAGAAGGAGTAAAAGACTTGCAGGTGGAGAAACAAGTGAATTAGGAGAATCTTAAAGGGTGAGAACTAGAAGAAATAGAACAAGGAATGAAGGGGAAAATCGAATTCAACAGCCAAATCAACCAACATCAATACAAAATGGAAGAGTGGATTATGATAGGGTGAGTGTGCATACATGGAGATCAGATTCAATGGAAGGGGAAGAAAATCGACAATTAAGAGATGAAGATAGAGAAGGAAGAAATCAAGAGATAGAATAAGGGTTGATTCATCAATATGAAGATGAAATAACAGAGGAATTAAGGCGAAGAACACAAGAAGAGAGAAGATTAGAGGAAGAAGAACGTGCAAATTTAACAAGACAAAATCACGAGTTGAGGATGGAGAATTTGAGATTACAAAGTAGAAGATCAAGAAGTACTACTAGATCAAGTTCAACATCATTCAGAGAAGTACCAAGGCGAAATTCTCTCTTAAGAAATGTAAGAGCAAATGTACAAGAAGAAATGCAAAATCCAAATGGAAAACAACATCAGGGAGAAGAAAGAGAGGTTAATGATTGTTATGATCCACGAGAAGAAATTTTAAACAGAAGGCGAAATAATGAAAATCAAAGAAATGAAGATAATCAAGATAGTGAAGAAAATCAAGAAGAGGGAAGAAGAATATTGCGTGGACGAGAGAATATCAGAAATCAAAGAGCTATCGAGGACGAAATTGAGAGACATTATGCTGAACAAGCGCTCCTAGCTTGTGAGAGAGAAAGGTTGAGAGTGGAAATGGAAGAACATGAATTTCAGGAGGCAGTAAGGCAAAATAATCATGATAACCGAGAAAGAAGACGCACACAAAATCGCCAAAATGATAATGTTCAAGAAGAGTACGACATAATACAAAGAAGAATAGAAAGACAACGAGGAGAAATGACGAGAAATGAAGAAACTCGTGAAGAAGAAATTGGAAGAAATAATCAATTGCTAATTTTGGAAGGGGATGAAGATGAAAATCGCAGAAGAAGACGAAATAATGATGAAGATGAAGATTTACAAGCTCTCGCAAGACAAGAAAGGCAAGAACGCAGGAGAAGGGAAGCTGCGTTAAAAAGACCAGTAGAACAAAATCTCACTGCAAATGAGCAAATCTTAAGGGAGTTAGCAGAAATGAGGGGAATGATAAATAACAAAAAAGAAGGAGGAAGGAGACAACTTGATGAAGCTATCGAGGAAGCATCTAAAACTCCCTTCACACAGGAAGTACAACTAAGAGGAATTCCTCCCAAATGCAACTTACCAGCATTAAATAGTATTTTTGATGGGACTACTTGTGCTGTTCAACATGTTAAAGCTTATGTCAGGTGTATGCTACAGTGGGAGAATCATGATGCTGTTTTATGCAAATATTTTGCATCCAGCTTAACTGGCGAGGCCCTAAAATGGTTCGAAGGGTTACCGAAAAACACTATAACTTCCTTTGATCACTTACGGGCTACATTTTTGGGTGCATACATAAGCAACAATTCTTCACGACCAGGAATTAAAGATGTGTTTGGATTAAAGCAAAGAGTTGGCGAGAGTCTAAAACATCTTACTATAAGATGGAAGACAATGTGCAGTGAAATGGCAGGGAGAGTAGATGAGAGATATCTTATTTTATCCTTCATTAATGCAATGTTTGCGACCAATATGCTCTATATACAAATTTTCAGAATAAAAAACACCATCACGATGACTGAACTAAGAGAGTTACAAGAAGAATACATTGCTTTGGAAGAAAAACAAAACGAAATGGAGTCATACCCAATGGAAAACACCATCTCTATAGTGACGAACGGAAGTTTACTCCCTAAAATAATTAATAATGTGGCGAGCACTTCGCAAGTTCAACCAGAGAAGGTGGCGAATAATGACAAACAAAAGTTAGTGGTTATGGGAAGTCGTGATCAAGAAGAATATAAAAGAGAGAGGAATTATTATAATCGTGGAGGAAATAATAAAATCCAAAGGCTTGATCAACCTCATGAGACTTATGGTGGGCAGAGGCAAAATAATTTCAGAAATCAGGGAAATATGAGAACAGTATGGGAGGAAATTAAGATGCCGCCTTTGAATGCTAGTATAGAGAAAATCTCGGAAGCAATCATCTTGATGGAAGATATACCCTCGCCATGGAACATGGGGAAGGAACCACATCCTAATACTCGCAATCAAGAGTTTTGTCCTTATCATCACTTCCATGGCCATTCGATAAATGACTGCAGAAATGTGAAGAGAATAATCCTAAGAATGATTGATCAGGGGAAGCTAAATCATTTTCTAAGAGAGCGACAACAATCGCAACAATTTCCACCACCACCAGAAAATCGCAGAGTGAATAATGTAAAGGGGGCAGAAACTTTCGTCATAGAGGTTGGAACCAAAGCAAAGAATTTGTTCTGTAATTCTATCGTACATTCTTTCAAAACCATCGAAGATTTTCACGACAATGTTTTAAGTAGAGTCTTCGCCAGAGATATGGATGGAAAAGATATTATGAATATAGCGAGAGTCTCGCCATTAGAAGAGTGGCAGAAACAAGTTTTTTCTTTTACAACACAAGAGGTACCAGAACCTGGCGAGTTGCATGATAACCCATTGGTGGTAAGGTTTGAGATAAAACCAAGACAAACAGCAGAAGAAGAAGAAGATGGAGAAAATAACAATGAAATAGAAGAATCTTGGGCCATTGATAAAGTCTTAATCGATACCGGAAGTTCCGTGGACATCTTATTTTATCATACTTTCAGAACCATGGGTGGAAAAGATGAAGACTTAATACCATCAACATATAAGATTTATGGTTTCAATGGTACTGCTAATAAACCAAAGGGGGAGATCACAATGAGAATTCCTTTAAAGGGGATGTTTTCCAAAATTTTATTCTGTGTTGTTGATATTGAATCACCATACAATGCTTTGATTGGACGGCCCTGGTTACATGGGATCTTAGGTGTTGCATCTACCTTCCACCAGTGCATTAAATTCCCTCATCCAAAAGGTGTTGGAGTAATTAAAGGAGATTTGGGAGAAAGTAAGAAGTGTTATGAGATAGATATCAAATCATGTGAGGAAAGAGCAGGGAAGAATAAGAATAGGAAGTACAGAGTTAAGCAGCAATAGAGAAGTGACAAATTGATGGTCGATTCAATAGAAAAACATGAAGAGATGGATGGCGAGCCTATCGCGAATAACAAGCAAATAATAAAGCGCAGCAAAAACGCAGATAAAGAGAGCACAAAAGGATGAAATGGCGAGTAACTCGTGAGAAAATAACAAGTAGAAAGACAGATGAAGAGAAGGAGGAGAAAGATGAAATTACGATAAAGGGAGAGTCGAATAATAGTAAGTAGAAAGGAAAGATTGCTTTTGAAAAATATTTTGTTTGAATGGAGAAGATGAAATTGAAAAGTTTTAAAACAAAAAATCAAAAAGAAATGAAATTTTAACAGAAAATTGAAGCTCGCAAGAAATTTTAAGAAACGCGAATACAATTTCGCAGAGATTTAAAGAATGGGACAAACCTTTATGGCGTGCACCCTAGTTCGCGAATACAATTTCGTAAGAGGCAAATGTAATACCTACAAGCACGTTATAAGGGGGGTATCTCTTTATATGATTCATGGATAAGGTTATACCGCTACTGGAACCTGATTCATACAGATGTTGGGGTTAAAGAAAACCTATCCGGGAGAGAGATCTTGGATTTCCAGCTTTATAAGGTTATACCCTGGTTGGACGCCTGATAATATCTTCCAAGAAGTGCAGATTATGATCAAGGCGCTGAGGTACACGGTTTAGCCAAGGGTGCCCAGGACGGATGAACCTACCCTGGCCATCCTTGGTAAGTCTTGGATATGATGCACTTGGCCTGAAGAAAACCCCACTTAGGTTGCAGTCTTGTAACTATAAGCCATATAGGCATAAAGGACAAGAGGCTGCGAAAACAACTGGTTGTTGGTAAATCTGGATGGGAGGAGCTAGTCTTGTATGGCCGATGTGCCATCCTTGAAGGGGAAACCAGGGGGAAGATAAGGGCGGCACCCTCCATTAGGGAGCTGATAAGTGTCTTAAGACGGCAATGCCATGGGGCTTTAAGATTGCAAGATCATTTAGGCCTGTCATATTGTCGCGTAAATTATACAGAGGCAAAAAGCCATAAGAAAAAAAGTTAAGGTGAGATCAATGGGTTTTTACATGAAAATATGAAGACGTCCTGTGATTTCATCGTGAAAGACAGCAATGTCATGGGACTCTATGTTCGCAAGAATATTTAGACCTGTCATATTGTTGCATGACAAATATCCTGTAGAGGCTATAATACTATGATAAGGCAAGATCAATGGGTCAATGCATGAAAGTGTAAAGACGTCCTGCGATTTTGTCTCAAAGAGAAAGTTGGCGAAGTAAGACCTTTAATTAGGAAGGCAACATAAGACCAATAGCATAATCTCAAACACTAATTATTCTATTTCGCAGGAAAGATCTGTCTATCGCCAGAAAACATGAAGGCAAATTTGTTTGGTATTCTTCAAGTTATTAAGCAGAAATTATCCAAATTCTCAAGAAAATTAAGGGGCAAGTAAAGGAATGAATACATGGTATTTCATTAATTTTCTTGAGAACATTTGAAGGGAATAAAGTTAAAAGTTATACTTCAAAATTTCTAAAGAGTTACATTACTCGTGAGAAAGAAAAAGAAATTGAAAATGATATTTAAGTTTCAACGGTAATCTCGCCAGACTTGGAATTGTTGATAGGGTTATTATCATCTCAAATATTTATTTCTTCACGAGCATCATCGCCAACATCTTTCTCACTACGATCTTCTCCTTCTTTGGGAAGGCTTTTCTCTTTTTCTTGATCATCTTCTTCTGGATTATCTTCAGTATTTTCTTCAAAAGGTGTATATTCTAGATCCTTATCCATGGGGAGATGGATCTCATCATCGTCAAATTGTAAAGGAAGAACAGATATAGGAGGAAGAGAGTTGGAAATCAAAATTTCATTCACAAGGACTTGAGCAAGAAGATGAACCTGGCGAAGGAAACCTTTATCACGATTTCTGATTTCTATGTCCTTGAAATACTCAAGGTAATCAAGTATTCTTTCAGCCTTATAACGAGCTTCTATGCAGTCGGAGAGGAGAGTTTTGTTCTCTTTGTGAACTTTATCCAACGAACCAGTAAGAGAAGTAATGGTGGATTGAAGATTTCTTTCAGATTCTGCAAGTAATAAAAGGAGAAAAGGTTATCTAAACATCGTAAGAAATATACCATAAAATCTGACGAGAAAGATTAACAAATGAGGCAGTCAAAATTGACTACCTTCTTTTTGAGAGGTTAAGTTTTGGATTAAGGAAAAGAAACAATTTTCCCATTTATTCATAGCACCATCGAATTTATCGCCAACCATGCCTTTTAGACCAGATTTCATGTTCTCTTCTTTGGTGCGCAAGTATGAATTTTCTTTTGACAAAAGGGAATGAGATTTCTCAAGTTGGGTATATTCATATCGGAGCTTGATAGCATTCAAACTAAGAGTTAGTCTACCCTTGATAAGTTTGTTTATTTTGGCAGCAGATGATTCAGTTACTTCATTAAGTTTATCCGTAAGAGAGCAGAGTGATCGCTTCTGATCATCACATGTCTTCTAAAGATTATTCACTTTCTGCGAGGAGATCGCCATCAAACCCAAAAATTTATGTTTCTCCTGAGATAAAGTCTTATTTTCATATGACAAAGATTCTATCTCCAAATTAGTCTTGGTTAACAAATATGAAAGACGAGAGACCTCGTTGTTTAGAAAATTTTGACTTCGTAATAATTGCTTATTCTCATTAGTGAGATTATTTATTTGATCAATTGAATACATATAAAGATTATCTAATCTATAATGCTGATCCTTCCAAGAATCTCTTTCAAGGCGAACTTCTTCAACAATGGTCTCAGACTTAAGTTTTTCCACGAAACGATTCCGATTGGAGACTAATATATGAACCAAGAATTTAGAGGAAAATTTAAGTATGAAGAATATGAAAATAAGATAAAAAGATAAGAAGACAGAGGCAAAAATAAGTATACCTTTCAACTCATCGATTTTTCTAGCGAGATTCTCGCGATCCAGCGAAGAGTTATTAAGCTTGTGGTTCAAAACTTCACATTCAGAAGTCTTGTCTTGAAACTTTTTCTTAAAAAAACATTTTCATTCTCTAGAGAAGCTCGCGAAATAGGGTTGTCTGAGCCAAAATATTTGAGCAGAGTCTCGCAAACTCCACTTTGGAAAGAATCGGTAGAAGAATATTTACCATTGTTTAGAATGTTGGATAAAACTTTGAAAGCAACATCAATTCCTGCGAGGGTATCACTTGACGAAGGAAGAGATGTGGAGGGTAAAGTAGTAGTAACATGGAAGAGTTGATGATTTGAGTCATTGGCAATGGTTGTATCATTAGAAGGAGGAGTTTTTGGGAAAGTAATAGTTGGAGGAAGTAAAGGGCTAGAAGGAATTTCAGTTGTGACAACCACAGAAGTTTGGTGTGGTGTAGGATCAATAAGGGAAGATGTGTTGACAGCGAGGTTCTCGCGCATAGGGGAAGGAGGATCTGATTGCACAGGTGTAGGGGAAGCTTTCACAGATGCTAAGGGGGAATAACGAAATTACTTCCAAAGGTCTTGTTTAATTGATGAGTTCTTTTAGGAGGGTTGTCATTGCTCTAGTCATTCTGCAAACAATAATCTAGATAAGAAACAGAGGCAGCAATATTGTTATTAAGGAATAGGATATGTTTCTTACTACCTTATTGCTCGCAGAACTATCCTTCCTTTTTCCAGTTGGCTTCTTGCGAAAGTTGGGTTTTTGAGTCGAGGACTGGGAAATAGATGCAGTTCTACTAAAGAGAAAACATAGTATGAGGTTATGAAGAATCAAATGAAAGGAGATTGAAGAACATAAATGAAAAATGATCTAAGAAAACATCATATACCTTGGTGACTCCATTAAAACAGTAGTAGGAGAATGAGAATAAGAAGAAGTTGCAGACAGAAAGCAAAGAAATAAAGCAAAGAAGAAAGAGAATTAAGAGAAAGAAAACCAGTTATGAAGTTTGACTCTTCCTTTTATAGGCAAAGAGGAGAGTTAATTACGTGAGACGTGTCAACACGAAAGGATAGGTTTACAACACGTGTTAGCAGGGAAGGCTAAATTAGCGGAATATTGTCGGGGAAAAAGGGTTCAGATATCCCTGCGATAGTTGAGAAGAATTTAGGATTCTCATGGTCTTTTCCTTTTCGCAGAAAAGACATGAGAAGAGGTAAGATGTAGGACCAGAATATCGTCACAACGATATTCTTGCGATAAGAACAACGATTTCACGAGAGAGTCATGAAATTCTCCAACGACATTTGGCGAGTGTCATGAGAAAACACCACAGTAGCTGACGATTGAAGAAATATGGTAAGAGTGTGTTGTTTCACGAGGGCTACGAAAGTTCACGATAATTAAAATTGTAATTATCGCGAGGAGATCGCAGAATAGATCCGAAAGAAGGGGAAAACTTAGCTGTCGTCCACTATGTAATTTCCTATATAAAGGGTTCAAGTAAATCCAGAAGATGATGATGTATTTTTTAGAGTGGAGAGAATTGTGAGGAGAGAGAAACTCTAGAAAGAAAGTTGTATTTCTGAGTTTGAATATTTTCTGTAAATATTTCTGAGATCTAAATAGTAAAGTGTCGTTTAATTCTTCAAATCTTCAACTAGTTTCTCATAGTTTTCTATAGAATCCTAATAGGGGTGTAGTGTGGGAAATCCTGCTACTACATTGTGAAAGAAAACTCTTTCCTCCATTCTAAAGAAAAGAATCTAAGATCTCGTCTGAAGGGCTTAGTTGGAGATAAATTTGATAATGCAATGAAACAGTGGGAGAATAATTGCTTTGTTTTAATTCAAAATCTAATTTCACAAAAGGAAGGTAGTCATTTGGACTACCTCAATCATTCTTCTTCTGTTCAATTTTTCTTGTGATTTTCTTTTTTAAGAATTCCTCATCTTATAACCCTTTTTTGTATATATATACTTCTTTGTTACTCGCAGAATCTGATAGAAAGCTTCAATATTCTGTTAATGATCTGGATTTTAAGCTTGCTTCGTTGCAAAAGGAAAATGCTTCTCTCACTACTCATTTTGCTCGTTTTCGCGATCGATCAGAAAGAGAATATAACTACCTTTCTTATTTCAAGAACATGGAGATTAGAAACCGGGATAAAGCTTTCCTTCGCCAACTTCATCTTCAATCTCAAGTTCTTGTAAATGATATCTTATTATATAATTCTCTTCCCCCAGTGGTAGTTAAACCTTTGGAAGTAGATCCTGATGAAATTCCCCGTCCTGCTGATATTGATTTTGGATATGAGACATGCGAAGAAGAAGAAGAAGAAGAATAAGAAGTAGAAGATCCTCTCAAAGATGCTGCTACTGGTGAGAAAATAACTACTGATGATCAAACAAATGAAGAAGATACTAGAATCAACCAAAACAAGGAGAAAACCGGCGAAGGCGAGAAAATTAGCGAAGATGGCAAAGCTGGTGAAGTTAATACTGGCGAAGATGACAAAGCTGGCGAATTTAATACTGAAACTTAAATTTTAGCTTCATTCTCTTGAACTATCTCTTCTCTTCCCTTTTTTGTGAACAATGTACTTTAATCTCCTTGGGATTTAACTATTCTTCTGACTGTTTAAGTATTCAAAAGGAAGATAATGATGTTTCGTTTATGAATTCCCATACTTGCCTCTCATTATCTTTCTTGGAATGAATTCATGTTACCTCTGAACAAATATTGAGAAATATAATAAGTATGAAGTATTTATCCCTTGATTGAACAATACGAAGTATAATAAGTAATAAACATTCTTTTAACTTCTGCGAATTTCTGAAGAATCCTACGACACTCTGAATAATCTGTGAGTTTATAGATGATATTGTGAATAGTCCTGCGAGTAATGTTTGGAATAGTAATAATCTGATTATTAATCTCAGTACTTCTCTCATAATAAACAAAATTTACCTGCAAAAATAGTTAATGTCTACAGTTACTCTATTGGTCTTATTTTGCCTTCCTAATTAAAGGTCTTATTTCGCCAATGTTTCATTTTGCGACAAAATCACAGGACGCCCTTACACTCGCATGTAAAGACCCATTGACCTTGTCTTATCCACATTTTGTCAATTTGTTGCAACAATATGACATGCCAAATTATTCTTGCGAATATATAGCCCCATGACATTGTTGTCTTGCGATGAAATCGCAGGACGTCTTTACATTGTCATGTAATGACCCATTGATCTCATCTTATCTCATCTCTTGGCTTTTTGCCTCTGTATAAATTTGCTGCACAAATATGACAAGTATTAACACTCTTGCGAGCAAGAAGTCTCATGACATTTGCGTTTTAAGATACTTATCAGCTCCTTAATGGAGGGTGCCGCCCTTATCTCCCCCTGGTTTCCCCTTAAAGGAGGCATATATCGGCCATACAAGGCTAGCTCTTCATATCCGGATTTACCAACAACCAGTTTTTTTTGCAGCCTCTTATCCTTTTTTCCTATATGGCTTATAGTTACGAGACTGCACCCTAAGTGGGGTTTTCTTCAGGCCGAGTGCATTATAGTCAAGACTTGCCAAGAATGGCCAGGGTAGGTTCATCCGCCCCAGGCACTCTTAGCTCAACTGTGTACCACGACGCCTTGATCATACTCTGTACTCCTTAGAAGATATCCTCGGTCATCCAACCAGGGTATTACCTTATATATATAGTTGGAAATCCAAGGTTCCTCTCCCAGATAGGCTTTCTTGAGCCCCACATCTTCATGACTCAAGTTCCAGTAGCGGTATAACCTTATCCTTAAGCCATGCAATCAGACACCCCCTTAAACGACACACTTTAGGTCTTACATTTGCCTCTTGCAAAATTTTATTCGCGAACTAGGGTGTACGCCATAAAGGTTCATCCCATTCTGTGAAATTTTATTCGCGTTTCTTGCGAATGTATCACAGATTCTTATTTTGTTGTGATCTTGAATGTTCTCGCAATAATATATTCAACAAAGTTTTGTTCACATTCACTATCTGACAATAATCATTACAATCCCATCCTCAAAATTCCTTATTGGTAATACTTCTTTAGATATAACCTATTCCATGGTCTTCCGAGTCTTTGACCAACATCTTTACCCTCTGGGTACATCAGCTTATATGCCCCTGTTCCAACTATCTCTTTAATGATATATGGTCCATCCCATTTTCTCGCCAATCTACCACCATTTTCTCGCTGATAACTTGGTGTTTCTCGCAACACTAAATCACCTGGTTGGAGTTCTCGTTTTTGACTCGTTTGTTGTACTCGCGAGCTAATCTTCGCTGATAATTTTCCATATGTTGTAAAGCTTTTTCTCTTTTCTATTCTAATTCATCAAGTTTATTTAGAATTATTCCAGCACTAATATTCTTCTCCCAAGCCTCTCTTTTTGTTGTAGGAATAGCAACCTCTGTTGGTAATACTGCTTCAACTCCATATGTTAGACAAAAAGGTGTCATTCCCGTTGCTTCTTTTCTAGTTGTGTTGTAAGCCCAAACTGCATTATGGAGTTGTTCACACCATGTCCTATGGTATCCCTCTAACTTCTTTTTTAAGATATCTGCGATTGTCTTATTAGTTGCCTCATCCTGACCATTAGCTTGTGGGTATAAAGGAGTATATTTTCCACATCTTATCTTAAATGCATTAAGTAGCAACTCTATGTTCTGTCCCTCAAACTGCTTTCCATTATCAGACACCAATTGTGCAGGAATTCCAAATCTGCAAATAATATTCTCAAATATGAATTTAAATATTTCTTTATCGCGGATATGCTAAACTGCTTTTACTTCTGCCCATTTTGTGAAATAATCTGTTGCGACAATTAAGTATCTCTTTTTCCCTAATTCTGGTACAAATGGCCCTACAATATCTAAACCCCATTTTCCAAAAGGCCATACACTCGTTAAAGATGATAATGGTGCCCTGGGTGCATGTATCTTTTTTTCGTGTCGCTGACAATCCTCACAACGTCTTGATAGTTGTTTTGCATCTTCATGCATATACGGCCAATAATAGCCTTGCATTTTTGTTCTATATGCCAAAGATCTCCCTATGATGTGGTTACCAGCATCCCCACTATGTAACATTTTTAACACTTTTTCTCCTTCTTCCCTTGTCAAGCATCTAAGTGATGGCCCATTGAAAGATTTGCGATATAATATCCCATCTCTTAATTCATAATTTGTTGCAAGACTTTTCAACTTGTGTGCTTCTAATATGTTTCTTGGTGTTTCTCCTCTCGCCAAATATGCATGGAGCTCTGCTCGCCAATCTGCAATATTGCCTCTTTGTTCTTCTTCACCACTTTCTATCATCATTACATCCTCTTCTTCTTCTTCTTCTTCTTCTTTATTGATTGAAGGTGATATAAGTGTCTGAATTTTTATGCATCTCGCAGTTGGATCTGTCATCATACTTGAAATGAAAGCATAAGCATCTACGAGTCTATTGTCCTTCCTTAATATGTGTCTCCACTTTATTTGAGGAATTTTCGCAGACAACTCTTCAACAAGTTTTTTGTATTTCTTCAAAAATGGTTCATTTGTAGTGTATTCTCCTGTTATCTGGCGAATAACTAACTGCGAGTCACTCGTAATTCTGGCATTCTCCAATTTCATTTCTACTGCGAATTTTAGAGCATGTATTACTGCTTCATACTCTGTTTCATTATTAGTGGATTGAAACTCCAATCTAAATGAGAAAGCCATTTTTGCACCTTCTAGCGAGATCAATACAATCCCAATTCCATTTCCTTCTCCATTTGAGGATCCATCTACCAATATTTCCCATCTATTTGGTTCTGTTAACAAGTCTTTTGGATCTCCATGCTCTTCTTGTATACCATCATATCCTCCACTGCTTCATCATCTTCTAAAGGAAATTCTGCTAAAAAGTCTGCTACAACTTGCGATTTTATTGAAGATAAAACTTCATACTTGATTTCAAAATGACCTACTTGCGCGTTCCATATTTCAACCCTGCCTGATCTCTTTGAATTTTTCATTACTGACTCAATTGGTACTTTTTTTAACACTTTGATTTTATGTGCTTGAAAGTGTATGCGAAGCTTAAATGTTGCATAAACAGCGCTAGAATCAGCTTTTCAATCTTTGAGTAATTTATTTCTGCGACATTAAATGTTTTACTGATGTAATAGATTGGTTTTTCCACTCCTGCATCTACTCGCAACAATACTGCGCTCAAATACGATGTTGTCGCTAGATAAATTAATAATTCCTCCCCTGGTTCTGATTTTTGTAGAATTGATGTACTTATCAGATATTATTTTATCCCTTGAAAAGCCTTTTCACATTCATCCGTCCATTTGAACTTTGTCCCCTTTTTAAGAATGCTGAAGAAATGTTTGCACTTGTCTGATTACCGCGAAATAAACCTTCCTAGCGAGTCTAAGAGTCCATTTAATTTCTGCACATCTTTTACTGTCGCAGGAGTTGGCATATCGCGAATTGCTTGTACTTTTTCTGGATCAACTTGTATTCCTTCTTTTGACACAATGTAACCAAATTTTTTTCCCGACGCGACTCCAAAGACACACTTTTCAGGATTCACTTTAATGTTAAACTGTCGCATTTGATCAAAAATTTCCTTCAAATCTTGCATATGGTTCTTAGCTTCCTTGTTTTTTATTAACATGTCATCTATATACACCTCTAATATTTTATGTATCCACTTCGCAAATACCTTCTCCACCATTCGCTGGTATGTTGCTCCTGCATTTCGCAACCCAAATGGCATTTTTTTTATAAAAATACAATCGTCTTGGGGCAAAAAATGCAGTATGCTCTTGATCTTCTTCAGCCAGTGGAATTTGATTATAGCCTTTATACCCATCCAATGAAGACATTCTTTCATTTCCCGCTGCTGATTCAACCATTTGAGGAATATCTGGTAATGGAAAGCTATCTTTTGGACAAGATTTGTTTAAATCAGTAAAGTATATACAAATTCTTATCCCTTTGTTTTTCTTTGGGACCACCACCATATTTTCTATCCACTCCGGATATTTTTCTTGCCTTATGATTCATGCATCTAACATCTTCTGTAATTCTTCTTCTATTTTAGGATGATAAGTGGTCGGAATTTTTCATATCCTCTGTTTAAATGGTCTTGCATCTTTGTTAATTTCCAATTTATGACATGCAACTGATGGATCTATTCTGGGTACTTCATCCATATTCCACGCAAAGATATCTTTATATTCTCGCAAGAGATTTACAGTTCTCGCTTCTACATCCGCACCCATCTTAGTTCCAATTTTTAACATTTTAGGTTCTTCTCCAGTTCCAACATTTACTTTTTTTATTGGTTCCGCTGCAGTATACACTGCTTCAGATTCTCCCATTGGTGTTGGTTCTTTTATAATTGTCGCAGGTTTGCCTTCTTCTTACGAGAATTCGCTAGGTATTCCTTTTCCTTCCTCTGCTCTATTCATATAAATTCTAAATTCTTCTTCTTTCTTTGCCTCTTTTGCTATTTTTCTGCGAATCTTTCGCTGTTTTGCGCGTCCTTCATAATTCTTCACTTCAATTTGATTGCATAATTTCGCAATATCACCATCTCCTCTGATTTTTCCGATTTCACTTGGCATAGGAAATTTAATGCATTGATGTAATGTCGATGCTACAACTTTGATTGCGTGTATCCATGACCTTCCCAATAGCATGTTATACGGTGATTCCATATCCACCACACAAAGTGTTATTTGTGTTTCAATTTCCCCTAATGGAATTCGCACCACTATTTCTTCCTTTGGTTTGGTTATAGATTTTCCAAAGCCATGAATATGATAAGTTGAACAAGACATTTCTTCATCTTTATATCCCATTCTCTTAAACGTGTGATAAAACATTATATCAACCGAACTTCCTGCATCCACCAAAGTCCTATTCACAACCCATTCTTCCATGGATTCAGTTAATTTTTGCTTCTCCTTTCGTGCAGTTGTTACTGTGATTACCAAAGGAAGTGTTTGATTCAAATTTTCTTCTAATACTCATGCTGTTGTGAACATAATTTCCTTCTTTTCCCAATCTTTAAGAGGTGACTGTTTCTCCACCGTCATAATCTTCTTTCCTTCAAAATCTCGTTTATGTAATCAGTAATCTTCCTCTCCTATTTTCATGAAATTCATCAATCAACGTTTTTGTGATTAAATTACACTCCAACTTCCTTTTATTTCCATTGATCTTGATTACTCTTCTTCCTTCATCCAATTTGTTGTTTTCCTCTATCATTTTCTTGTTTTGAACCACCTTCACCACAATTTTCACAGTTTTTCGCTTTCAATCCCTGTTTCTAGCGCCAAAATGTAGTAGCAGAAAATCCCACACTACACCCCTCACAAGTATCTACATAATCAATCTATGAACACTTAATCTGGAACCGTGATTTTCATTATTTGACACTTAGAAAATTACAAAGGAAGAAGAAAACTAATATACAATTACTCTGTTCAGAATTTTCTCTCTCCTAAAAACTTTCTTGGCACTCCAAAAATTATATCTCTCTCTCAATATTACTCATCCCCTATATATAGGGTATTACATAATGGATGACAGCTCATAGACAACTAATCTATCCCACAATTTCGGATCTATCCTTGCGATATCTTCGCGAATGTTCAAATGTTATCTCTCGCAAACACTTCATTCTTCGCGGGATCTTTACATTTTCTTCATGTTTCTACCATCATTTGTTGTGTCGTTCTATTACTCTGTTATGCGACGCTCGCTAGTGGCATTAATAAAAACGTCGCAAGAATACTCTTGCTGCGATATTCTGATCCTACAGGAGGAAACACACAAAACCCTAGAGGTTCACGTATGCGGACGGGTGATGAAGAAGAAGAGAGTACGCGAACTTCTTCTTTATAATACCAATAATGGGCTTAGACCCGTTTGTGAACTTCAACCCACAGAGAACAAGTGGGGTTTTCTTAGATGTTTGCGCATCAAGGGTTATGCATCCCGTAACAATACTCTTTGTGAGAGACGATAGATGCATTAGAAAGATTTATTTGATATTTCAAAAGAGAATAACATAACTATACACGGTTCAAACCATTTCTTGCCCCATTCCAAGATATGTACAAATGGGGTGATGCCGAGCTTGTTACCAAGATGCAATACATGCAGAGGAAGTCTCATGCAATATTTCTGGTTGATATGTGTGAACAGTCCCCTTGATATAGTCAGGGCAGTTATAACTTTCTTTCCTCTATTTAATCTGATTAGAAGGAAAATTCTTATGATTCCTAGGATGTACAAAACCCTTTTTGGAGTGATTCTCATACTTAATAGAATTAAGCTTTTCTAAGAATCTAAAAATTCCTTCGAATGCTCTGAATAGATCTTTATCAATTGATCCATGATGATAGTATTCCTCATAAAGATAAATAGTCAATCTAGTGAGGTTCCATATCCTTGAGCGTGATGAACGTTTTATTAATCTTTCATTCTTTTTATTTTTTCCTTCAGATTGATACATATCATCTAAAACTTCCTTTTCAGATGTAGTGAAATTATCATGAGAAACCGAAGGTTTTGACCATAATAATCCTTGAGCAATCTTTAAGGAATTCGGGTGTGCGTTACAGATGCTAAGAGCAAGTTTTCGAAAAAAAATTCCCATGGGACAATTTTTTAAGGAACGAACAAACACAAACTTTATCAGGTTTAAGGTGTTTGTATGCTCTAATACCAATTGAAAAAGCGGGGGTCTAACAACCACACCCAATCTTTCGCTTAGCAATCTGTGTGGACTAACTCTGGGTTACTTTCTAGAGAATGAACTAGACAGTCAGACTCAATCTAGATAAAAATATCTCAAGGAGTTATTATCTCTCTCTTGATTTGATTTACTCAAGCTAATAGAAACCAGGGAGTCTTTAATCAAATACAAGGAATAACTTGGATGGTACCAAAGGCCAATATCCGAGTGTCAATCATTGTAAATCAAAAATCAAAGGTTAGATATTCTAATTGATTGAACTTCAACGCATAACTTGTATTATTTCAATTATAAAGATAAACAATATAATACGGAAAATGAAATAACACAGATACCAGAATTTTGTTAACAAGGAAACCGCAAATGCAGAAAAACCCCGGGACCTAGTCCAGATTAAACATACACTGTATTAAGCCACTACAGACTCTAGCCTACTCCAAGCTAATTAACTTCGGTCTGGACAGTAGTTGAACCCCAATCAATCTCACACTGATCCAAGGTACAACTCTGATCCCAGCATGATACTATGTACTTGATTCCCTTAGCTGATCTCACCCATAAATAAAAGTTGATACGACCCAAAGTCAAAGGATTTAATAAACCAATATGTATCACACAAAAAAGTCTACGGTAATAGATAAATTCGTCTCCCAAGAATATACCTACAAGTTTTTGTTCCGTCTTTTGATAAATCAAGGTGAACATGAACTAATTGATAAACCAGACTTATATTCCCGAAGAACAGCTCAGTATTATCAATCACCAAACAATAATCTTAATCGACGTATCAAAAAAAGATATTGTGGTATCACAAATGATGAGACTAAGTGTTTGTGACTACTTTTATATCTTACCTATCGGAGATAGAAATCTCAATCCAATTATTACTATTGTACTCGTACGATAGAAACAACAAGATTAGATCACACAACTACAAGAAAAGTAGTATCGGTCTGGCTTCACAATCCCAATAAAGTCTTTAAGTCGTTAACCTAGTTTAGAAGAAGAACCCAAAGGTTAAAGGAGAATCGACTCTAGCTTAGCACAACTAGTATCACACAAAATGTGTGGGGATTAGGTTTCCTTATATAGTCTTTCAAATCAGGGTTTGCAATCAATGTTAGCTTGCTAACAAAGTATTCAATATTCACCGTTAGATAAAAAAACTGATTAGATTCAAGCTAATATTTATCAACTATTAGATCGAAAACATAGCTTGTCATACACACATGTAATGCACGTTTCTAGGCTTGTGTAACCATACCCAAACTTGTACATTAGTTGGTTCAACAATAGTTAACCAAATGGTTAGCCATATTATAACTTTCATATCAACCAGATTATTCTTCACCATAACTAGTTTAAATGACTCAGATGAACTAGTTAGAGAGTTGTTCAATTGCTTAGATCTTTATGTACTACACAAGAAACGATTGAAGAAAAAACGATTTGTTTCACTCGAATCGGTTCATGAACTATATAGCCACGGTTTGCAATAACATTCCTTAGTTTATAAAGATAATTTCACAAACATCGTTTTTAGACATAACCTACTCAAGTTCGTGGACTTAAGTTCCCGGATGGAGTTCACAAACTCCAGCAAAAATTATCGGGTTGAGAACTTCCGCCAGTTTGCGGACTGAAGCTCATGCACTTCTCCGTTTATCTTGATCAACAAAGTTCACAAACTTTGGTTCAAGGAATAAGGACTTATAAATATATGTATTTCCACAACAATGCTTATATCCTCCAATAGTTATATTGTCTCTCATTTTAATCATTGAAACATTCTCAGAGGGAATTATATGGTTGTTATTCACAAACTATTTTTCGTCAGAGCAATTTTCAAAGTGATTGAAATTTAACTTGACTTTTGTCACCAGGTAAAGATGAACTTGGCTAAAGCGAAAGCTTTACCAACACATATTTCGAGAAATAGATAAGCGATATATACTCAGCTCGAAATACCACATGTGTATAATCTTAGTCTATATATTAAAGCGACTTTTGTCTCAAGATAGGAGATATACTAGATAGACTTTTGAGTGATAGATAAATTTAAGTGTCCACATACCTTTTAGTCGATGGAGATCCACTAGTTCCCTGAGTAATCTTTCGTCTTGTATGATGATTGTCATGGAGTTCTTGAGCTCAACTACGCTTTTTATCCTAGTCCAATACCTTAGCTATAGTAGATTAGAAATCAGGACTTTATAGTTTTGATCACTAACATTGACAAACATGCTTGAGATCGTAGCACATGTGAGTTCAACCGAGAATTTCTCTAACAAAACAAGAGTTCTCAATTATTATCATACAATGTCATAGTATCATTACACAACGTCAAAGTCCAATTGCATCACAACTTTAACAATAATACTATGGTGATATGTCACCCTCCCTTAGTCAATAATCCATGTTACATGGAAACCACTCCCCCTTACATAATGATCCGAAAACCATATGTATTTGTAGTGTGAACTACATATTAATTCTCCCCCTTTTTGTCAATAAAATTGGCAAAGGTATAAGCACGGGATCCTAATGAAATTTCCAAACGAGACATTTCATGACCAAGAGTAAGCGTATATCATCTTATTTAGATGCAATCATAAATACGAAGCTAAATGCATTCATCAAGGATTCTATAAAGATACAAGATAACCTCTATAATATTCCACAGCCGCACTCCCCACAAAGATTTCGCAATTAAGCACAAGTTCAATTAAGAACTCTCCCCCATAATATGTCATTCCCGAAAGAACAACAAGAGCGACCTTAATTTCAAAAGAAAAGAAGGATTTCTTTGGACATAACAAATCACATACAAGTATGAATTTGAATCCAAAAATATTCAATTAAATTAACTATAAGAGAACCCATGATTAATTTAACCTAATATGCTCAACACAATTAAACTTATGGAGACTTTAAAATACTCAATTAGATTAATCACAAGAGAACCCATAATTAATCTAATCGGAATACGCAACTAAACTAATCACAAAAGTAATCAATTTAATTGTTCATACTCAATATAAGAAAATCTATGGAGCAATTACTAAGTTAATCATGAAAATAATCAACCCAGTAAAAAACGCTCAAACATAAGAAAACTTACGGAGTCATACCTAAATAACCAAACAAGATGATTAATTTAGTTCAATATGCTCGATGTAGAGTACCTTACGGAACAACAACAAAGCTAATTATAAAAATAATCAACTTTGGTTGTTTAGTGCTCAACATAAGACACATTACGGGGCCTCACAATAATGCACAAAATATGGATTAGGGAAGATCAATTACTGCGGAATACACAAGGATTCATTATATTTTCCATCACCATTTGCATAATGACATATAATAGACATAATCCTTGAAAACAAAAGATTTTAACCTATCTTCCATCAAAAATTTACATAATAGGATTAACCTTTGTATTTTTCAAAAGTCAATTCATTCTTTTATCGATATATGCATATCAACTCATGAACGACTTTACTTTTGACAAGGTATGGTACAATCAAGTTCACGGACGCAAACACACATATCCCATAAAAATATATGAAACCATAAAGATTAATACTGCAAAAATCATCTTCCAAACAATTTTAGAATTTAAACAAATAAACCTAAAAACATGAAGATGAAAACGTTGGACATAGCTATTCCAAACTCTAGTTATTCTTCTAAAAAACAAGAAAAATAGAAGATTTACCAGGCAAATAAACTACTCATCATCTTCATCATCGGAGACACTCCAAGATGCTTGAATCATGTTCAAATCTTCCTTGAGCTCGGGAAACTTAGTTGCAACCAAAGACAATTGTTCTTGAACACACTTCACCCTAGAATTCATCTTACACACTCCATTGTGAATTTTTTGAAGAAGACTCAAGGAATAGGGTCACAATCATTAAGTGAAGCATCTCTTTGTCTTTTGCACACATTCTCCCTTATGTGTCTGAAGGTACACGGGCGAACCGGTTTGGGAACCCCGAGAGAGTTTACAATTGAATCAAGACCACGATCACGACAAATTTGTCCAATCAAGTAAGGATAACCTAACATCTTGATGGGTGAAGTCATCGAAGTTATTTGATAAATGATAAAACCACAAATATCGACACTTTGAACATCCGAATCAAGGAAATAGACTAATTCCGCAAACTCATGACTCCACCAAGAATTCTCAATTATGGAGGGACAAAGATTTGGGATACCAAGTTTTCCAAATGCCATCAATGGGATACTAAGATCATTAGTAGGAAATTTTCCTTGATTCCAAGCTACCTTCTTGCCACAAAGCCCAAGAGAGATTTCATCAAATGATGGACGTTCATCAATTGGTCTAGGAAGACGCACGTTTCCCAACGGAATGTTGGTAATCCTTGATATTAATTCTCTAGCAATAAGAAATATTTCTCTATTTACCATGGATTTGAATTCCATCTTATTAAGATCAACATCATGAATGTTGGCATAGAAAATTCTTGTGAGAGAATCAAATCCTTGACCATGACCATCAAAGATATTTCTAAGATTGAATTTTTTGAAGCAAGCTAAATCCTCTTCATATGCCCACTAGATAGATCCAATTTTTTTTCTAGAATAAAAACTTTACATGAAATCTTTTCAAAAATTCTAGCACAAGAATCATCCACAAAACTAATCCTAAGAGAATTTTGGTCACAAGGAAAATCCATGCTAGAGGCTTTTGGAACTCCTTTTTGAGCCCTTATAATTCATCATGAGATCTAAGAAATTGAAAGGAACATGAGGAATTTACTTACTTGGAGTGAATCTTGAACACCCTTTCTTTTAATTTCTCCAAAAAATCCATTAATGGAGGAAGCACACAAAACCCTAGAGGTTCACGTACGCGGACGGGAGATGAAGAAGAAGAGGGTGCGCGAACTTCTTCTTTATAAGACCAATAATGGGCTTGGACCCGTTTGTGAACTGCGACCCACAAAGAACAAGTGGGGTTTTCTTAGATGTTTGCACATCAAGGGTTATGCATCCCGTAACAACACAATTTGTGAGAGACGATGGATACATTAGAAAGCTTTATTTGATATTCTAAAAGAGAATAACAAAATTTTACACGATTCAAACCATTTCTTGCCTCATTTCAAGATATGCCGAGCTTGTTACCAAGAGGCAAAACATGCATAGGAAGTCTCATGCAACATTTCTGGTTGATATGTGTGAACAGTCCCCGTGGTATAATCAAAATAATGATGATAGTCAGGGCAGTTGGAGATTTCTCTCCTTTGTTTAACCTGATTAGAAGGAAAATTCTTCCGATTACTAGGTTGTACAATATTATTTGATTCAACATGTACAGAACCCTTTTCGGAATGATTTTTAGACTTAAGTTTTTCTAAGAATTTAAAAACACCTTCGAATGCTCTGAATAGATCTTTATCAATTGATCTATTATGATAGTATTCCTCATAAAGATCAAGAGTTAATCTGGTGAGGATCCATATCCTTGAGCGTGATGAACGTTTCCTCAATCTTTCCTTCTTTTTATTTTTCCCTTTAGATTGATACATATCATCTAAAACTTCATTTTCAGATGAAGTGAGATTATCATGAGAAGTCAGAGGTTCTGGCCATAATACTCCTTGAGCAATCTTTCAGAAATTCCGGCGTGCATTACAGATGCCAAGAGCAAGTTTTCCAAAGAAATTTCCCATGGGACAATTTTTAAGGAACGAACAAACACAAAATTTTAGGTTTAGAGTGTTTGCCTTCTCTGATACCAATTGAAAAAGCGGGGGTCTAACAACGACACCCAATATTTCGATTAGCATTCTGTATGGACAAACTCCAATATACTTTCTAGAGAATCAACTAGACAGTCAGACTCAATCTAGATAAAAGTATATCAAAGAGTTTATATCTCTCTCACTTGATTTGATCTTTACTCGAGCAAATAGAAATTTGCGAGTCTTTATCAAATACAAGTGTCAATCAATTTAAATCAACAACCAAAAGGTCAGATATTATAATTAACAACGCACAACCTGTATTATTTCAATTATATAATAAATATAATGCGGAAAACAGAAACCATAGACACCAGAATTTTGTTAACGAGGAAACCACAAATGCAGAAAAAACTCGGGACCTAGTCCAGATTAAACATACATTGTATTAAGCCGCTACAGACACTAGCCAAATCCAAACTAACTTCGGTCTGGACTGTAGTTGAACCCTAATAAATCTCACACTGATCCAAGGTACAGTTATGCTCCTACATCTCTGATCCCAGCAGGATAATACGTACTTGATTCCCTTAGCTAATCTCACCCACAACTAAGAGTTGCTACGACCCAAAGTCAAAAACTTTAATAAACAAATCTGTATCACACAGAAAAGTATACGGTAATAGATAAATCTGTCTCCCACGAATATACCTACGAGTTTTGTTCCGTATTTTGATAAATCAAGGTGAACAGGAACCAATTGATAAACCAGACTTATATTCCCGAAGAACAGCTCAGTATTATCAATCACCTCACAATAGTCTTAATCGACGCAGCGAAAAAAGATATTGTGGAATCACAAACGATGAGACGAAGATGTTTGTGACTAATTTTTATCTTGCCTATCAGAGATAAAAATATCAAACCAATTATTAAAAAAGTACTCGTACGATAGAAACACCAAGATCAGATCACACAACTACAAGAAAAGTAGTATCGGTCTGGCTTCACAATCCCAATGAAGTCTTTAAGTCATTAAACTAGTTTAGAAGAATAAACCAAAGGTTATAGGGTCTAGCTTAACATAACCAGTATCACACAGAATGTGTGGGGATTAGGTTTCCCAGTTTCTAGAGTTCTCCCTTATATAGTCTTTCAAATCAGGGTTTGCAATCAATGTTAGCTTGGTAACAAAGCATTCAATATTCACCGTTAGATGAAAACCTGATTAGATTCAAGCTAATATTTATCAACCGTTAGATTGAAAACATAGCTTGTTATACATACATGAAATGCACATTTCTAGGTTTGTGTAACCGTACCCAAACTTGTACATTAGTTGGTTTAACAATAGTTAACCAAATGGTTATCCATATGATAACTTTCATATTAACCATATTCTTATTCACCATAACTAGTTCAAATGACTCAAATGAACTAGTTAGAGAGTTGTTCAATTGCAAGGAAATATCATGTACAACACAAGGCACAATTGAAGAAAAAATGATTTGATTCACTCGAATCGGTTCATGAACTATGTAGCCACGGTTTGCAATTGCAATCCTTATAGTTTATAAAGATAAGTTCACAAACATTGTTTTTAGACAAAACCTACTCAAGTTCGCAGACTTAAGTTCCAAGATGGAGTTCAAAAACTCCAGCATAAATTCTCGGGTCGAGAACTTCCGCTAGTTCGCGGACTTAGCTCACGCACTTCTCCGGTTCTCTTGATCAACAAAGTTCACAAACTTCGGTTCAAGGAATAAGGAATTATACATATATGTGTTTCCACAACAATGCTTATATCCTCCAATGGTTATATAGTCTAAACTCTCATTTCAATCATTGAAACATTCTCAGAGGACGTTATATAGTTGTTATTCACAAACCATTTTTCGTCAGATCAATTTTCAAAGTGATTGAAACTTAACATGACTTTCTTCACTAGGTAAAGATGAACTTGGCTAAAGCAAAAGATTTACCAACATATATTTCAATAAATAGATAGACAAGGTAAACTCAGCTTGAAATACCAAATGGGTATAAGCTAAGTTTATATAGCAAAACGACTTTTGTCTCAAGATAGGAGATAAATAGACTTTTGAGTGATAGATAGATTCAAGTCTCCACATAACTTTTAGTCTATGAAGATCCACCAGTTCCTTGAGTAGTCCTTCATCTTGTATGATGATTTCCATAAAGTTCTTGAGCTCAACTACACTTTCTATCCTAGTCCGAGACCTTAGCTATAGTAGACTAGAAATCAAGACTTATAGTTTTGATCACTAACATTGAAAAACATGATTGAGATAGCAACGCATGCGAGTTCGACCGAGCAATGCTCTAACAGTCTTTGTACATCTTGTCTCATGTACCTATTCAAAAGAGACAAGATCTTCCACACCTCAGGCTTTACAATAATATATATATTGTTTTATTTTCTAGCTTTATTTTGTTTGTTTTTTGGAATTCCTTCATATCACTGTTGATATTGTAAAGGACCTGCTTGCCAAAAGAAGAGGGTTATTTGCGATGATTCCACACTTTATAGGGTTGTGAGCTGTACGAACACAAAACTTTTATAGGTTTAGAAACCCTACATTCCTTTTTCCTTCGCTGATACTCTTTATATCTTTAGACTGCTTGTTGAAGTTTTATTGTGAATTCCTCTCACAAAACCATATTACTTGGAAACTCTAAGCACCATGTCTTCTGATGGAAAAGATATCAATATGATTGTTAATCCATCAATCACTAAGGAAAAAGAGAAATCTCAATTGCTTCCAACTTTGAAAAGAAAAAGAAGGAATGTGAGGAAGCCAAGAGTTGTTCCTTCAAACTCTCAGAAGTTTTCTGGTGTTCTTGAAAATTTGAAGCTGGCAAGAAAAGAGATTCAACAAATAAAGGCTTGTGTTTTAAGATCATTTGAAATTCATAAGATCCTGGTTCAACATCATCAGCCAAGAAGGTTTATTGGTATTGACTCATTCCTCCATGAACCATATGTTCCAATGGATGTTGACGACAAGGAGTTCGGGTACGACAAGGAATTTTTCAAAGATCTTAATGTTTAGGAAGTCTTCTTATGAGAATTTTATTCTTGTGTTTTCAGAAAGAATAACTAGAGTTTGGAATAGCCATTATTGTGATTACACATAGCTATGTCCAATATTTTTCATCTTTGTTTTTAGATTTATTTATTTAAACTCTAAAATTGTTTGCAAGATGATTTTTGCAGTATTAATATTTATGGTTTTATATATTGTGATATGTTATGGGATATGTGTGTTTGCGTTCGTGAACTATTATTGTCCCATACAATGTCAAAAGTTATCTCTTTTATATGTCGATATGCAAGTATTGATACAAGGTCGATGAACTTTTGACAAACAAAAGTTAATCCTATTATGTCAATTTATTGATGGAAGATAGGTTAAAATATTTTGTTTACAAGGATTATGTCTATGGTATGTTATTGTGCAAATAATGACGGAAAATATAATGATTCCTTGTCTATGCCGCAGTATTGATCTTCCATGATACATATTTTATGTATATACTGTGCACCTCCATAAGTCTTCTTGTGTGAGCATTCCCAACTAGAGTAATCATAGATTCGTTTGTGGTTATTTTGGTTGTGTATTCCGATTAAATTAATCATGGGTTTTATTGTGGTTAGTTTAATTGAGAATTTTGGATACAAAATCATTTTTGTGGTTTTTTAATGTCCAAAAAAGTCCTTCTTTTCTTGTGAAATTAAGGTCGCTCTTGTTGTTCTCTTGGGAATGACATCAAATGGGAGGGAGTATTTTTGAACTTGCGCTTAATTTCCATATCTTTGCGGGGAGTGCGGCTGTGGAATTTTTTAGGGGTTATCTTGTATCTTTATAAACTCCTTGATGAATGCATTTAGTTTTGGATTTATGATTGCATCTAAACAAAGTTGATATGTCATTTTATTTGGTCTTGAAGCGTCTCCATGAAAATTTCGTTAGGATCCCGTTTTCGTACCTTTGCCAAGTTTATTGACAAAAATGGGGAGAATTAATATGTAGTTTACACTGAAAATGCGAGGGTACCCAAATATACCTCAAGCTAAAACTTTTCCTTCCTATAAGTCCTTTTTCCGAAAGTAATTATCTATGGACTGAGTCGAGACAATGCAACTAATTGGTTCACACTTCGTGTGATCGTCTATGGATACGAGATTGAGACAATACAACAACGAAGTATGTTTACTTGATACAAAGGTCATGACTTAACCAAACTCAATAGGATTCACGTATCAAGTAAATAGGAATTAATGTTTGTGCAATTTACTTTAATTATAACAAAACAATTATAATGCGGAAATATAAAGTAAATGACACAGCAAGATTTTGTTAACGAGGAAACCACAAATGCATAAAAACCCTGGGACCTAGTCCAGAATTGAATACTCTCAGGATTAAGTCGCTAAACAAAAAAAAAACAACTTCTTATAGTTGAGACCAAGCTACTAAACCTATAGTTCACCTAGTTCTGTCTGTATTCCCACGCCTCCAACCTGTAAAAAAGTCACGTCTTTGGTTCGTATTCCAAACAGTAAAGGAACAACAAATTTGTTTGGTATCAACTCTCTTCAACCAAGTGATATGAGTTGCGCAAAGGCTCTTCTGTTTATCTTAACATGAACTCCTTTGCCAGGTTCCAAGATCTATCTTATGTTCAATCACCAAAAGGTAATCGTTAAGATTAAGCCAATCAACACTCTTAATCCAAAGAACTGTGTTGATTCCGATCTTCTCAATTAATCAATCCAATCTACCACAAGGATAAACCGATTATTAATTGGATCCTCTTTTACCAAAAAAAGTATTGTGCACACCAAAGATTATAAAACTAAGTCTGAAATCTTATATCTCTTCTTTATCTTCAAATCTTCTTTGATCTTCAATAAACACCGGCACACAACTACTTGAATCTCTTGTGATCAATCACACATAGAACAGAGTCTGTTAACAATGGATTATCACAAGATCGTCTTTAGATCTAACAATAGTCTAAAGATCCCTGTCGAAACCTTGAACTATTTTGAGTGAATCTTATATCAGAAGAGAAGATTCTCAAGCATACAAACTAGGTGAAATCAAAGTTCAACCACCATTAGTCAATAGGATTGATTCCCCCTTGCCTAAAAACGTGTTGCACATGTTCATAGGATCGGTTCCTATTTCTTCTATAAACCTTGTCGCACCTCATACAAGGATCGGTTCCCCCTTGTGATGTACTGCACCTCTTACTAAGATCGGTTCCCCTTTCCCAAAATTTGGTCAGACACTCACAAACCCGATCATACCCCAGGCGATTACTTAAGATCGGTTTCACTAATAAAAGTCATACCAATACATAAGTCAGGCCTCATATGAATAGTTTTACCAAGAACACAAACAAGTCATGAGCGGTTATACTAATCACACATACTGGTCGTTCATAAGATTTGCAATGAAGAACATCCCCAATAACGCTTGGCGATTTCCTTTTCAATTCAAAACACATATCATGAACTTACTTCCTTAAAACATATGTAAAAACATTGTTTCCTAGGATGAAATCCTCACCTCATACCCATACATAATCACAATAGCACTCATACGATTATGTCGATGTCTCATATACAAAGTTAAAGGGTTAAGCAAGAAACTTCATATTGTATTCCTTAATACTATGTCTATCTAGAGTGTTCATGCTTCGTAGTTTTATGTTTTCAATATGCACGACTTGAAAGATACGTTAGGGAATAAAACAGTTCAAGTCAAATATCACTAACCTCAAATGAAAGGATGATGTTGTGGTTGTAGCTCCGTACTTCTTCACTTCTTCAAGTCTTCGCAATACTTGTAATGTCTTACCCTAATACTTTCAAGCTAACCTATACGAAGTTGACTATAGTACATTTAAATCAAGCGACTCTTAAATGAGTTTTGGTTCACTAAAATATGACAACCAAACTTGACATACCAATGCTTGGAGGGTTCAACCGAGCTATGCTCTAACAATCTCCCCCTTTGTCAATTTTAGTAACAAAACTCTTACAATCATATGGATAAACAAATTACAATAATTCATTACACATACGCTTGATTCCCGAATTCAACATCACATAACCTGCATTAATTCAATCCTTAAAATGCAGCAGCGGCATTATAATAACAAATCTCATACTCCCCCTAAAATTGAGATAGATAGATTTTCAATCCGCATGTCTTTGTTATCCCAATCATATGATATGTTACTCCCCCTTAGTCTGTGCTTTTCCTCATTCGTTAGATAAACGTTCAAGCACCATTGTCCTCTTCCCTAGTGACACCAATCAACATAAAATTAATACCAGCATCACATGTTTACTCCATATATTTCTCCCCCTTTTTGTCACAAAAATGACAAATAAACGAAAAAATAAAGGACAACACGAAAAGGATCTTACAAATCTCAAAATAGACTTGCAACCTGTTGAGTCAAGCACGAGGGTTCCACATACCATTTTTGATAACCAAAATCAAAACTGAAACTACAAATTAATTATGTTTTGATATGTTATCATCTTAACTAGTTTAGCAAACCAAAAATCAACTAAGAAACTAGTTCCTTTGCTAAACCGATTGTATAAATACAATCGCTTCATTCGATAAGACCAAAACAAAGATAAACTCCATTTTTCTCATCAGGTTCTAATTATCCATATAACTTAGACCTTTAGATTTTAAACAAACCAAATACTAGGTTAGTTAATTAGCATTTCCTTGCTTAGGCATTCGGCTAGACTTGAATAACCGAAACCTCCACTTTGATAAGTCTAACTAAGATCAGAATTAACTTACTTTATCTTATCCGGAATCGAATTGGACTAAACAACTCATCCCGTCAATATATTCATTCGTTAAGCCATAAATAATTCATACAAACCAATAAATCAACTTGCATAATTATTCACCTCAACCGGAAACAATTTAAACAACATATATCATAAAAGTTCCACTATTGCACCGAAATTTTGTAAGCCTAAACAAATGACACCATACAATAAAGCAAAATAACAATTTTTTTACTTAACTGAAAGCGATTGAAATATCATAAACATTAAAGAACCGCAATTTCACCAAACTTTCGTAAGTCTAAACGATTGATATCACACAACAAAGCAAGATAACAATAGTTTTACTTAACCAGAACCGATTGAATCACACAAACATCCACACATACATAATGGAATAGACACATCAATTGTACCGACAATTTCGTTCAAGCAAAATCAATAGATATATAAAATAAAAATAGCTTTTCTTAGAACATGAAAACAATTAACTAACAAGATTGTTACCTCAATTTCGCATCCAACTTCTCAAATATTATCGCATCTTCTTCTTCCATGGAGAATTGATATCGAAATACCATTATGTTGTCATCCTTATATAAAAACAAAAGAATAACAACAACCAACCTTTACCAGAGAAAGGTTGAAAATTTGTTTTAACAATTGCAAGCAAAATTTGAAAACCGTCAAAACACATATGTTTTTATGCTAAACCAAAACCAATTCAACATATTGTTACTTTTTCACATATTGTTTCTACAGGAACCCCTCATGATCCTTTGATAAATCCTACCAACATGGGCTAGAACTTAATCCTTCTAAATCAAAAAGTCACCCAAACCATAAGGGTTACAACATATTATGAGATCGAATATCAATGTAATAAAACCGAAATCAAACATCCCATAAACATACATAGCAAATAAATAAAGCATTAAAACACCGGCTATGTAAATCAAAAACTATCACAAGGAAAATTATAAATCAAATAACTTTATTCATAATAGTTTTATTCATAATAGACTTATACAATCAATGAAAGAAATCAAAAATTGATGTCTGTTTTTCTAATCCATAGAATAAGAGATTAGTCTTATTGTAATTTTCGTACAAGTGTTTTCAAAATTTACTTGTAATCTCGTTTAAGAAAAGATTTTATCTAGTAGAGACTGAAACTTCCACATAACATCCTCATAATGATTAAGGATGTTGGTAAGATGCTCAATATTGTTTGAAGAATTTTCATGAGCAACTTTCAATAACTCTTTGTAATAGAGTACTCGCTTCCATTCACTATCAACTCTTTCGTTGAGTAAAACTCTTCTTCCGATCAGGTCTAGAACACCATCAAGAAGGCTAGATGCATGTACTTTTGAAGAGGATATGAGTTGAATTAAATGGTAGCATGTATTTTTGCACAAGGTTAACCTATCACCATCTAAGGAGTCAGCATATTTTTCAAACTTGTGAAGACAATAATCACTGACAATCTCCTTGCAGACTCCTCCATCCACTTCATAAAAGATGCACTTCTGTTAGAGCATTGCTCGGTCTAACTAGCATGCGTTGCTATCTCAAGCATGTTTGTCAATATTAATGATCAAAACTATAAAGTCTTTGATTTCTAGTCTACTATAGCAAAGGTCTCGGACTAGGATAGAAAGTGTAGTTGAGCTCAAGAACTCCATGGCGATCATTATACAAGAAGAAGGACTACTCAAGGAACCAGTGGATCTTCATCGACTAAAAGGTATGTGGAGACTTGAAATTATCTATCACTCAAAAGTCTATCTACTTTATCTCATATCTTTAGACAAAAGTCATTTTGCTATATAGACTTAGATTATACACATGTGGATATTTCGAGCTGAGTATATCTCGCTTATATATTTCTCAAAATATGTGTTGGTAAAGCTTTCGCTTTAACCAAGTTCACCTTTACCTAGTGACGAAAGTCATGTTATGTTTCAATCATTTTGGAAATTTCTCTGAAGAAAAATAGTTTGTGAATAACAACTTGTTTGTGGGTGAAAACGGTTTCTGTTAATTTCGGTAATTTCAGGTGTGTGGGTGAGAAATGAATTTAAACCCTAAACAATATACTGCAAGGGAGTACTTTAGATTCGAGAGATCAATCTGTACAAATCCGGCCTAAACTAAGAAATGGTCGTTCCAGACTTGCTTCGGTCACAAAGTGAAGGAGAATGGGTTGCTTTTGGGGAGGGAAGCAAGGAAAGTGATGAGACCAGAATAGTTGATTTCTGGAAGAGTAGTCGTTTTCTACGACTTGTATCAGAAAGTGGGAAGCTAACAAATGAAAAGCTACCAAATGTTTTCTGATTGTTGTATGCTCCTGACTGAACTTGTTGTTCGGTGGAAAAAGGTAAGACTCATTTATATAAGTGGAAGTAAAACGTATTCTGGTCTCATTAAGGAATGGAAAAATGGGTGAGTAAATGGGATGAGGTGGTAACCGTTAACGCATGAAATTTATTTCCCATAAAAAAGAGCATTTCACCATTAACGCCCTATATTTACTAACCGCCTCACCCTTATGACACTTCCTTATGACGGGCGTAGTGTACGCCGCACGCTGTAAACCGCCAAATCAATACCCAAAGAGGATCCCCCAGTTTGTGATATGTGTTGATGTCTCGAATAGTTTTGTGGAAAACATGTAGCATGTTGTTGTTTCCTAGCAAGTCGATCTTGGGAGACTTGCTAGCTTGGTGACCTTCGACGGTCGAGATTTTGCATCTTAAGAGGAAAGGTAGCCGTTGATCGTCGAACGCTTTCGTTTTTGGTGGCTGTATAGGGAAGGACATCATGGTGGCATGACAAGGTTGGCATTCCATTGGCATGGCATGCCTTCGCGCGGCCAAATTTGGGTTTTAGGTCTAAGGTTACCATGCGTTGTTTGGTAACCTTGGACGGCTAGGATTTGCTCCTGTGATTGAAGGGAAACCATTGATTGTCATACGCCTTCGTTTTGGGTGGCCGCATAGGGAAGGCCATCATGGTGGCGTGGTAAGGTTGGGATGTCATGCCTTGGCGCGGTCAAACTAGGGTTTCGGGCCAAAAGTTACCATGTATTGTCTGGTAACCTTGGACGGCTAGGATTTTCTCCTGGGATTGAAGGGGTACCATTGATTGACACACGCCTTCGTTTTGGTAGCCGCATTGGGATGTCCAGCAAGGTGGCGCGGCTAGGTTGGCAAGGGGCCATGGCAAGGTGCATTTAGCATGGCACGGTGGGGCCAAGGGCTTGGCATGGACGGCTTGGCATGGTGGGGCCAAGGGTTTGGCACATGGTGAGGATAGATTGGCTAGGGCCAAGGAAAGGTGCGTTTGGATTGGAATGGTGGGGCCAAGGGCTTGGTATGGACGGTTTGTCTTGGCATGGTGGGGCCAAGGGCTTGGCATGCCATTGGCACATGGTGCGGCTAGCATGGTTTTCCATTGGCACAGTGGTGCGGCTAGCATGGTTGGGATGCATTGGCGCGGGAGATATGGTTAGCATGCCTTGGCGCGGGAGATGTAGCTGGCATGCCATTGGCACATGTGGTGTGAGAATTTGGGTTTGGCCTGTCGAAACCCTAATTAGTATTAAAAAAAGGTACCCTGGTAATTTTCTCGTAGACATATTAAAGGGTTCAATACATGCGCTTAGTGGAGATATTATTACTCAAGTTTTGTGACGTCACTGTTTGACTAGGATTTTACGATTTTAATCCTAAGCTAAAAACCACCATCAACATTAAGTCCCCTGCTTAGTTCGGAACAGGGCATTGTTGAGAGGTAAGCATAAGATGGTGACATACAAGGACAAAATCAAAACATAAATCCTGCAAGATGGTCAGGAAGATCCGTCTAACCTTTTTCGGGAAGGTAAGGAGTGGTACTGTAGGTTAGGATAGAACGGAGCCGCTAGTGTAGATTTAGTGTGAAGGAAAGCTGTTAGCACTGGTCGTCTTGGACTTGGAGCTGTTAGCACTGGATCGGCTTGGAATAGGAGCCCCATGTATCGTGTGGTTTGGAAAGGAGCCATGAGCATTGGATTGGCTTAGAACGAGCCATCAGTATTGGTGAACTTGGAATGGGAGCCGCAGGTATCATGCGGCTTGGAATGGAGCCGCGAGTGTTGGATTGGGGATTGGAACGAGCCGTTAGCATTGGTCAACTTGTAATAGGATCCGAAGGTATCATGCGGCTTGGAATAGATCCGTGAGCATTGGATTGGATTGGAACGAGCTGTCAGCATTGGTCAACTTGGAATAGGAGACGCTAGCCTAAATTTGGCATGGGCGCTGATCTTTTGGCCTCGCATGGCGTGAGCGTTGGCTTCGAGAGGTAAGGAGAGTTCATGATCCCCGTTTTTTGCAGCCTTGCATAGATTATATTTGTGGTGTAGACCGTGAAGCGGTGGGATGAAGATCATCGGCTTAGTATGGCTATGCATCATCTTGGATGGGTTAAGGAACATCATGACACTGGATCGGCGAGTTGTTGGTGTTGGCGCGGACGGCCTGGCCCAGTAGTGGCTTGTCTTTGTGGGAATGGTTGTCTCTTTTCCCTATGTGACTCACATAGGAAGTTCTTGCCTTATTCAAAACCCCCACAAGTGTTATGCCCGTAGAAAGTGGGCGTTATTCCTTCTTCATGTAAACTTGCCGGTTTTGCTTTTTCAAATCTCGGTGCTGGCGGCAGAGAAGAAATAATGAGGGCAAGCGTGTCTTAAACATGTACTTCCTCATCTTCTCACTAAAACCTATTTTACCTCACGAGGCCAGGCATTCCATTGTGTTCGCTAGTAGAAAACGATTTCATTAGAATCTGATATCATGCCTCAATCCGTGGCTAGCATGAAGCTTTCCTTTTTGGGACCTCGTCGCTCTGCTGGTTACAAGAGATGATATTGAATCCTTCATTTGCACAGGTCGTTATGAAATCGTGTCTATCTTCTATTCTTTCTATGGTTTTGTAGCACATAATGGGACCTTCCATTGACAGACATGTCTCTAATTTTTCGAGGAGTAACTTTGGAATCAACGAAAATCAGTCTTCTTCTCATGGGAAGGCGTTGAATATAATTGAATCTATGTTTCGTGAAGCTGGAGAAATCATTCGGAACATACCTGTGGGGGAAGAACGGGAAGGCAGCGAAGTATCCCAATGCGTTGGGAGGATTTGGTGCAACAAAACTTCTTCACGACCCACTGTTAGGGCGGGACAATTTTATTCTCAGTTGAAACGGCAGAAGGCCGGTCTTGTGAAACTTTTAGGGGAAAATCAACATAGCTCCCCTTTCCAAGAAGGTGTCATAACCCTTGATTCTAATGAATCGGGAAATTCTCCTCGAAAGGTCGCTGAGAAGAATTCTGAGGAAGATAATGATGTTGCGGTTGATGAAACTGAAACAACTTTTGGAGAAGACGGCGAAATTGTTATCGGTGGCAGTGGAGAAGTCGTAGTGGCATATGTTGGATTGGTTGCCGAGGCGGATGTCGGTAAAAATACGGATGATGTTGCTGCTGAGACGACTTCCAGGTGGGATTCTGAGGCTGCTATTGCTGATGTGGCTTCCGGATGAAAATTTTGCTGGCCGAAAGATTGTTGGGGAAAGTGTTTGAAAAATCTCTGACTGAGACATTGGAAATTCACACATTAGCTTTCTATGACCAGCTTCTTCTTCTACATTGTTTCTTTACCTTCCTTGTATTCGCGGCGAAGTTAGGGTTTCTTTAATTTGCATCCTTCTTGTGGTTTCTGTTTTTTTTTTTTTTTTGAATAAAACTTCTCATCATTTTTTTTTGAAGACCCAAGCCTTCCCTTGGCATGGGTGGGTGTTTTTGGTTGACTGTAAGGATTCCGTGTAGATCCCCAGTCCCCAAGTATGGTTTACATGTTTCCATCTTGTATGGTCGGTGGGTTGACCATGATAAAGATATCACCATCGTGTGTTCGTACTGGTGATTTTTTTACTTCTTCCACGTGAAACTATAATATGGAAGAGCACGAGTTACCTTTGTAGTGATTGTTTCTATGGTGAAGCTCTGGCTGGTATCAACTAACGAGCTGCAACAGTTCTTGGTAGCAGATGTGATCAGAAGAGACTACATTGTCGTGAGAACAAAGTAGGTTGGCTAGAATTGTATGGGCATCCATGGAAATAAAAGGATTGGATGGATGTGTAAGCGAGCAAACTGTCCATGGTCACGAGTTTTCGCGGGATGGATCAAAAGGTGGCCATGACTACGAAGATTGGCTGGATGCGATTATGATCCTTGACATGGGGAGTGTGGTGGAACGACCCTTTGCAGGAAGGAGTGGTGTTGAAGCAGCTTCGGCTCTTGGAGAGGACGTTGAAACTTAAGGAGCCAAATGTTGCTTCGGATCCTAGAGCATATTATGAAGATAACGCTGAAGCGGAGCGGCTGCTGGAGTGAATGTTGAAGCGAAGTGGCTGCTGAAGCGAACGTTGAAGCGAAGCCGCTACTGGAGAACATTGAAGCGGAGCCACTTCTGGAGAGCACATAGAAACAACGCCTTGAAACTCCTAGAGCCTTGACGGTTACAATGTTGAAGCCGGAGACTGCGTCACTCAGCGTTCTATCAAACTCAACATCCCTTAAGTGAATAGTGGTTAGGAGTCCCCATTTCCATCTATCGATCGTGCTTTCCAGGAGAGGTTGGGGTTTGGGAATGACTTCCCTGGATGGAAACAACTGCTTTCTTGATGCAATGCAGTTGAGGGATGCAAATATGTCTTGACGCTATGCCTTGGAGAAATATAGAATCCCACATAACTATTTCATCATAGACTGCACGATTTTTTGGGCGAAGTCCCCAGAAATCATGCATATCCTGACGGGAAGAGGGTCTATGTGAATTTAGGAGGGTTGTTGATTTCCTTTGCCTCGATTTTGGAGAAGTCGTTCCTGATCTTTACATATGATGAAATTGGATTGCTGATTCCTTTCTACTGGGCGTTCAAGAGCAACGCGATCCCCTTCATCTATAAACGCATGTCCTGCTGAAGTGCATGCGCCGGATGTTAAAAGTATTCCTTTGTCAGCTCCCTCTTAGGTTGACGTGACTCTTATGGTGGCCGCTCCGTCAGTGTCTTGAGGAAATAAGTATCTCTTTCGAGTTATAAACACGTCTGTCTGAGCCTTACGAGAACCTTTTGTCTTTCCATCAAATCAACAGTGATAAAAGGAGGTCTGCTTCTTCTAGATATTCCAGTATCTTTCCCTGATAGTGGAGTAGCAGCATCTCTGGTGACAGTTGGAGCTGTCATACTTGAAGAAATGTTGGGGCGGCGGAAGCGGCCCTGGTTCTGGTGATCGTAGGTGTATCGTGCAGCGATGGCGCGGTTTTGATCACGAAGTGCTGGAGCCATGGCGCTATTTCGAAGGGTGAGGATGGCGCTGCTTTGGCTGGTTATAAAGTTGAGAAGATGGCGCTGGAAGGGTGCAAGTTGTTAGCGCTGGAAAAGATGCAAGATGATGGCGCTGGAAAGATGCAGCTATTAGCGCTGGATCGTCTTGGAATGGGCGTTAGCGGTAGCAATAAAGTGGGCGAGCATATTCCATCTATGTACTCCAGCTTTTCTCTTTCAGTTTGTTCTCTTGTTTTCTTGTGTTGGTGCAAACCCTATGTTTATGGGTGAAAACTATTCCTGCCGGATTTGGTAATTTGGGGTGTGTGGATGAGTAACGAATCTAAACCCTAAACAAATGCACTGCGCGGTGAGTACTTTTGATTCGAGAGATCAATCTATACAATTCTGGCCTAAACCAAGATATGGTCGTTCTAGACTTGCTTCGGTCACAAAGTGAAGGAGATGGGGTTGATCTTAGGGAGGGAAGTGAAGAAGGTGTTGAGATTGTGAAGGTGTAGGCTTGTTTATGACTTGTAACAGAAATGTGAGTAGGCTTATGATTAATGCAAGTAGGCTCTGGGTGTTTGAATACGTGTTGTATTAATACTTGGTTTCTGTGTTGTGTTCTTATCTTTTGTTATGGAAATAGGGCGGAGAACCTATTTATACAAGTCACTTGAGCCTTATTCACGTCTCTCGTGGGAAGTGGAGGAAGTGGAGTGATGGAGTAGTGGAGTTGTGTATTAGTATCACACGATCAATCTTTCCCACTTCTCCCATCATCACTAACCGTCCATGTCTTCCTGACACGTTCTTGTGATGGCGCGTTGCACGCTGTAAACTGCCAGACCAATACCCCAGTATACATCCCCCAGTTTATGACATGATTGATGTCTCGAGTGTGTGGATCGTGGGACCCACATAAGGTAGCATGTAATGCTAGTTAAATAACTAAGTTATTTATGAAGTCGATACTTGTAAAGTATCGTATGTATTCTATGCCTGTTATGCATTGAATATATTCGGTATGTATAAAGCATCGCTGTTGAGCATCATGCCATGCCTACTTCACATGAGATTTTGGAGGCTTCATGGGTGAGCCATGCCTTAGCCGATAATATTAGGTAGAAGAGTGGCGGACGATGAATATGGTGGTACCTCACTGGCCTCCTAACTCCTATCCTAGGCCGTCCGTCCAAGCTGGCGAAGTTGGACGGTCGAGATGACTTGCGACCCATATCTGCGACCGTCGTATTATGGTTTAGGAGTGAGCAAGTACCCTCTTTCAGGTTGGTCGAATCCAAGCATGGGAGGCATTTCGTGGAGGACCGACCAAGCATGCGTATAGACGGCATGCTGATGTCCATGTTCATGCTTCAATTTACCACGAAAGTTTGATCTAGGCCACTCGAATTTACCGGTGAAGTTGAGTGGCTGAGATCAATTTGCGACAGAAATCCTATGCCGCAAAGGATTCCTAAAGGGCGCGATATGCCATCTTCAAGGCACGCATTTTGAGGCAACCAAACTTGGTTGGTCTCAGACGTTTGGTAGGGCGTGTAGGTGGTAGGCTGGTATTCGCGCCTATACCTGACTGTCCCATGGAAACGTGATCTAAGCCACTCAATTTGTCTGTCGAAGTTAAGTGGTCGAGATCAATTTATGATTTGGGAAGCCTGACCGTGCTGGTTTGGGCACACGAATCGAGGCACCTGTCCAAGGCTGGATTTGGCAGATTGGTTGATCATGAAGCCGGGCCTGTAGTGGTCATGCTAGCATGTTCGTCCTTCCCCAATGTTTCATCTTTGCCTTCCATTCAAGCCTGCGAAGATGGACCCTTGATATGATTTTGCGACACATAGATGATGCCGCAATCCCCAATTAGGGTTTTGCCGGTCATGCATCATGCTTGGTTTGGTACGCACGAATTGGGATACCCAATCATGGTTGGTCCTGACCGATTGGTCATTTGTGCAGGAGGGCTCACGGTGATTATGTTGACATGTTCTGGGCCCTTTGAATCTACATCTACACCCTCCATCTATGCCTGCGAAGATGGATGGTTGAGTCGTTTTGCGACACATGTAATGTGCCTCAAACCCTAATTTAGGGTTTTTTGTCCATTCCCATTGGTTTGGACGGTTTGGAAAACTATGCCACCCATTTTTGAGGAGGAAGACCATGCGGGGCCCGCATTGGGTCAGCAGTGAATATTCAAATACCTGCTTGGGGGTATTGGATTCGATCTGGACCATCCAATCATGTCGGTGAAGTTGTATGACCGTGATCGTTTCTAGACTACTATGGATAGTCTAGACGCTCAATCGGGCTAGTATAACATACCGAGAGTTACATGCTCAATCAGGCTAGTATAACACATAGAGAGTTTACAGCCTGTACGAGCATTTCGTGCATGCCTCATTGTTGGTACTTGTATATTCATGCTACTCTGATGCGATTAACAATCAGTAATCATGCCGCACCAATAATGAGAGTTCTGCTAGGAACAACACAGGAAATACAAGGCGTTCTATGCATTAATCAATAATGCTAAAATTCACAGAACATATGGGGGATGGTTGCTACATGCTCAATTCTAGGTGAATTAATAAAACGAAGAAGCATTCATCACTTATGAAATCGTCTCATCCTCTGCAGGATGGTTACATAAATATTGGTTTTACAATTTTATCCCTGAACTAAAATCCACCATCAACACCCTAGCTATAAATATGCCTTCCATAAATCTGTAGATTTTTTTTTTCTGAACTGGTGTAAACCCTAGCCATGGGTATGCCTTTCATAAAGTTGTAGAAATACTTCATCATAAACAATTCCTCTTCGAATATCACCGTAGTAATGTCGGCTACGTCATGAATGGTGACGGGTAATCACTATTATGCAAAGTAGGCACGTACGGGTGGGCGACTTTTTTTTTTTTTTTTGAAAGGAAAATAAAACGCCTAGTTTATGGTTTTGATTTCCTGGATTTCTTGGGTTGATAGACAAATGTTACCTTGAGGGTTTTGGATTATTTATTTTTTTGGAATGAATTATTTTGGAATGGATTGTTTTTGGGAATAATTGTGTCTTGGTTACGATTGCAAGTGACGCAAATATCCCAGGAAAACCATGGAACCGTGTGTTGGTAGATGACATGGGGTGAAACATAACATGGCTATCAGTTTTATCATTCCCATGAAAACTTGAAATAGTAAACCATGTATCTTGTCTAGGTAAGACTTACTCGGTTTTTCAGGCCTCCTAATGAAAATGGAACCTTCCGGGTGTAAGACTGAGTTTTATGTGGAGCACCGTCATGATTGTGGAAAGTCCCCAGTCGTCTCATCTGATAATAGGGTCGTCTGGTAACTGATTCGTCGATCCCGGGGAGGATCGCCTACTTCTATCATCTTGATGTCTAGGTCGAAGCATGAGATCGATGGTGGAAAATTAACATTATAACCGAAATATCAATCTCCCACTGTGGTCGCCAATTGTTTGTGGGTGAAAACGGTTTTTGCTGATTTCGGTAATTTCGGGTGTGTGAGTGAGAAACGAATTTAAACCCTAAACGATGTACTGCAAGGGAGTACTTTAGATTCGAGAGATAAATCTGTACAAATCTGGCCTAAACCAAGAAATGGTCATTCCAGACTTGCTTCGGTTACAAAGTGAAGGAGAATGGGTTGGTTTTGGGGAGGGAAGCAAGGAAAGTGATGAGACCAGAATAGCTGATTTCTGGAAGAGTAGTTGTTTTCTACGACTTGTATCATAAAGTGGGGAGCTAACAAATGGAAAGCTTGCAAATGTTTTCTGAGTGTTGTATGCTCCTGACTAAACTTGTTCGGTGGAAATAGGTAAGACCCATTTATACAAGTCGATGTGAAACGTACTATGGTCTCATTAAGGAATGAAAAAATGGGTGAGTAAATGGGAGGATGTGGTAACTGTTAACGCATGGAATTGATGTCCCATAAAAAAGAGCGTTTCACCATTAAATCCCTATATTTAATAACCGCCTCACCCTTATGAAACTTCCTTATGCCGGGCGTAGTATACACCGCACACTGTAAACCGCCAAACCAATACCCAAAGAGGATCCCCCAGTTTGTGATATGTGTTGATGTCTCGAATGTTTTTGTGGAAAATATGTAGCATATTGTTGTTGACTGGCAAGTCGAGCTTGGGAGACTTGCTAGCTTGGTGACCTTCGACGGTCGAGATTTTGCATCTTAAGAGGAAATATAGTCGTTGATCGTCGCACACTTTCGCTTTTGGTGGCCGCATAGGGAAGCCCAGCATGGTGGCGCGGCAAGGTTGGCATGACATGCCTTGGCGCAGTTTGGCACGCCCAAATTTTGGTTTTAGGTCAAAGGTTACCATGTGTTGTATGGTAACCTTGGACGGCTAGGATTTTCTCCTGGGATTAAAGGGAGACCGTTGATTGTTGTACGCCTTCATTTTGGGTGGCTGCATAGGGAAGGCCAAAATGGTGGTGCGGCAAGGTTGGCATGCCTTGGCACGGTTTGGCGCGGCCAAATTAGGGTTTTAGGTCAAAGGTTACCATGAGTTATCTGATAACCTTGGACGGCTAGGATTTTCTCGTGGGATTGAAGAGCGACCATTGATTATCGCACGCCTTCGTTTTGGGTGGCCGCATAGGGATTGCCAGCATGTTGGCGTGGCCAAATTAGGGTTTTATGTCAAAGGTTACCATGTGTTGTCTGGTAACCTTGGACGGCTAGGATTTTCTCTTGGGATTGAAGGGCGACCGTTGATTGTCGCACGCCTTCGTCTTGGTATCCATATAGGGAAGCCCAACATGGTGGCGCGGATAGGTTGGCATGCCTTGGTGTGGTTTGGTGTGGTCAAACTAGGGTTTCGGGACAAAGGTTACCATGTATTGTCTGGTAACCTTGGACGTCTAGTATTTTCTCATGGGATTGAAGGGGGGTCGTTGATTATCGCACGCCTTCATTTTGGTAGCTGCATAGGGAAGGCCAGCATGGTGGCGCGGCTAGGTTGTCATGGGGCCATGGAAAGGTGCATTTGGCATGTCACGGTGGGGCCAAGGGCTTGGCATGGTGGGGCCAAGGGCTTGGCATGGTGGGGCCAAGGGTTTGGCATGTCGCTGGCACATGATGCGGCTAGCGTGGCTAGGGCCAAGGCAAGGTGAGTTTGGCTTGGAATGGTGGGGCCAAGGGCTTGGCATGGACGGTTTGGCTTGGAATGGTGGGGCCAAGGGCTTGGCATGTACGGTATGGCTTGGCATGGTGGGGCCACGGGATTGGCATGCCATTGGCACATGGTGCGGCTATCATAGTTTTCCATTGGCACAGTGGTGCGGCTAGCATGGTTGGCATGCCTTGGCGCGGGAGATGGGGCTTGCATGGCATTCCATTGGCACATGCGGTGTGGAATTTGGGTTTGGCCTGTCGAAATCCTAATTAGTATAAAAAAAAAAGGTACCCTGGTAATTTCTCTTAGACATATTAAAGGGTTCAATAAATGCTCTTAGTGGAGATATTATTACTTAAGTTTTGTGACGTCACTGTCTGACTAGGGTTTTACGATTTTAACCCTAAGCTAAAAACCACCATCAACACAACTATATAATGCCCTCTGAGAATGTTTCAATAATTGGAATGCGAGTTTAGACAATATGTACCATTGGAGGATATAATCATTGTTGTGGTAACACATATATGTATAAATCCTTATTTCTTGAACCGAAGTTTGCGAACTTTGTTGTTCAAGTGAAATCGGAGTAGTGCGTGAGCTCAGTCCGCGAACTCAGCATATAAACTCAGTCCGCGAACCAAGTCTGCGAACTGACGAAGTTCTCGAACCCGAAAATTTCTGCTGGAGTTTGTGAACTCCGTCCAGGAACTTAAGTATTGAGTAGGTTATGTCTAAAAACGATGTTTGTGAACTTATCTTAATAAACCAAGGAATGCTATTGCAAATCGTGGCTTTACAGTTCGTGAATAGATTCGAGTGAATCACATCGTTTTTGCTTCAATTATGTCTTGTGTAGTACATGAGATTTTCTTGCAATTGAACAACTCTCTAACTAGTTCATTTGAGTCATTTGGACTAGTTATGGTGAAGAAGAATATGGTTGATATCAAAGTTATCATATGGCTGACCATTTGGTTAACTATTGTTGAACCAACTAATGTACAAGTTTGGGTACGGTTACACAAACCTAAAAACGTCAAGTACATGTGTGTATAACAAGCTATGTTTTCGATCTAACGGTTGATAAATATTATCGTGCATCTAATCAGGTTTTCATCTAACGGTGAATATTGAATGCTTTGTTACTAAGCTAACATTGATTGCAAATCCTGATTTGAAGACTATATAAGGGAGAACTCTAGCAATTGGGAAACCCAATCCCCACACATTCTGTGTGATACTAGTTGTTCTAAGCTATAGTCGATTCTCCTTTAACCTTTGGTTTTCTTCTTCTAAAACCAGGTTAACAACTTAAAGACTTCATTGGGATTGTGAATCCAGACCGATACTACTTTTCTTGTAGTTGTGTGATCTGATCTTGCTTCTTCTATCGTACAAGTACAATTGGAATAATTGGCTTGAGATTTCTATCTCCGTAGGCAAGATATAAAAGTAGTCACAAACACTTCGTCTCATCGTTTGTGATTACTCAATGATCCTCTTCGCTGCGTCGATTAAGTTTATTGTGAGTAGATCGGTTGTCAGCCAACACAAATATAATTTCACTTTCTTACTTCCTAAAATAAAGTAGTATGCAATAATAAAGAGTTCGTATCCACGGAGAGGCTTTTTGTTGTTATGCAAATTTTCAGTTTCTTAGTAACCAAAGGGGGGGTTTTGAGTTATCAAAGCTATAAAAATAATTTAAAAGCAATAATGTATTAAACTAATCAATATGGAGAAAGTATTGGTCACGTGATAGTTTCATTCACAAACACATATTTTCATCAATGACTAGAATTGAAATTTAATCTCTCATTTACTAAAAGTCCTAGGATACCTTGATCGCAAGAATACCCCGCTAATTCCCTGATTTCATCACAACCACATTAAAAGATGCATATGTGAATTCTTCCTAGAAAGCAACCTAAAGTTTAAAAATAAATTAGATTTAACTCCCTAAAAGTAATAAGCTATATGGAATAAGACTAATCAAGGCAATCGAAATGTGTAAAAGCACTAAATCAATTTAACCCAAGTTATGATTCATATGTGACTAGTAGGATATATCTCTACAAGCACTACCCACATTTATGCTACTTAGAATCAGGGATTAACAACGTTTTCGTATTGAAAACCCTAATATAGCTCTAGAAATGAATGCAAATCGGATTGATTCCGGACTCAACCAATCAACCAATAAAATCATAAACAATATAAACAATGAATCATAAACAGTAAAATATTGAGACAAAACTACTTCATTGATTCCAATACTATTTGTGAAATCTACTTATTATCCCATAACTAATAATAGATATTTAGTTACACATGGTTTTTAGATTCAACATAATTATTATTAAAAATAAATTGAAGAACATGAAAAGTAAATGAAAGCAAACCCTAGTCGCTGCTCTCCTCCAAAACTCCAGTAGAAAAATACGTGATGTATGATATCTTAAAAGAATAGAAACTTTTCTTTTTATAGCCTTCCAACTTTCCATATTAGGTCTTCAAATCCCACGGTCCAATATGCTCCAATAGTAGGATGTCCACCAAGCCCATGTGTGTGAAAAACCCATGTGAAAATATGACCCAGAAAATAGTCGTCGGAAAACTGTGTTTCTGGCCGGAATATTGCCGGAATCCGGCGCCGGAAAATAACTCAGGTGACCGGCAAAGTCCACCCGGTCACCTGTCAACGAGTCAACTTGGTCTAGTCAACCAAGTCATCTAAATCAGGTGAGAATCAGTTAAATGACTCATCTAAGTGATTTGGCTTAGGCCAGTTGCAGCTTGCACATCCATACTTCAGTCACGACCAAGATGGCCCTGCTTGCCATCATTGTGCTTCATTTCCAGCCATGTTGGCTGGAACATCTGCAGCTTCAGTATCACTTCTCCCAGCTCATAACCCATTAGATTCAGAATTCCAACTCCAGCTTAGCTTCTCAAACCATTTCACCTGCAACATCACCAACTTAGTTGTAGCTCACACATGCTCTAAGCCATTGCATTTCAGCTAAAATTTATACCCCCTGCTCAATAACTCCTCCTGCAATTTCATTCTGTGCTTTACCACTATCATTAATTCACTGCAATTTTGCTACACAAGCTGTATCTGCACCTACAATTGCTTCCCAGGGCAGCACCAGCTCATACCACCATTACATTACAGTTCCATCACTCTTACAACCTATTTGACACCACCAAATCCACCTGCAATCACACACACAATACCCAATTACAACTTCATAACTGACAATATAGCTGCAGTTCAATCCCAGAATCTGAGCTCCTGCAACTTCACACAGCTACACCAGTTCCAACTTTATTAAACCAATTCCACCATAGCTTCCAAATCAGGGTCACTGTACCTGCAAAGCACAATCAGTGGCACAAACCCATTGAAACAATATGGCTGTTGTAAACTCAAAACCCCCTTGAATTTCTTCAGAACCAATTTGAACCCAGTTCAATTATTGTGCATATAAATCAGTTCAAGACCACCTGAGACTGCCATTTTATCGACACAAACTCACAATCCCCATTGTAACTATCCAACCAGTTCAGTTCTCCAGCCACAGAATCACCATAAGCAGCACCACCTGCTGTTCAATCAAAAACCCGTTTTATGTGGCTCAACCACTTAACTGCTTTATAACCATCTTCATTAGTATCAACTCCAAGCTCTCCCTGGAACTCATACCAACTGCAACTCCTAGCTGCTTCAATCCTTGAGCATTTCAGTAGGTTCAATCCACCAGTTCCATAACCTGTAACCAGCACCAATCTGCCAGCCATTCAACCCACAAAATCCATTTAACCTTTAGCACATCTCAGTACCTTCCAACCACCAGTTGCAGCTACCACCTACAACAGCTTGTTTCTTTCAGCTGCAATTCAGTTAAGTCACTTCATAGCACAGAATTTGGTTCAACCTCCAACACCTGAATCAACAACAACAACTGCCATCAACTTATTGCCACCATTTAACATGACCACTGACCATACAATGGCAGCAACAACCACATCCTCTAGGCCTGCAGCTGAAACACCACCATCAACTAACACAACCAACTCCAAGCCAATTCACTTGCCAATCCATTTTAGTAGCATAGCAGAACCAATAGTGTCACTCGAACCCACAATTCAACAAACCCATCATTCTACTTCTCTGATTTCTGAGTCAGCTGTAGTTTAAGTCACCATCAATCCAACCTATACTCACTCTGTCACCTTTAAATTCATCATCTTCTCCTACACCACTAGTCCATTCATTCACCAAGACCTGCAATACCACTCATAATTCCATATCACACTGACGCACCTTTAACTGCAACCACCATCATAAACCTAGCTGCACCAGTAAATCAACCACCAACACTCCATCTCAGTTTCTAGCTTCACAGATTCCACCACCTGAAACACAGCACCAACACTCAATACCCAACTGTAACTCAAGCTTCACCTGTAGAATGATCCACTAGCTCTCTCTTAACAACCCTACACCAACTGCAACTGCCATCATCACCAGAACAAACTCCACCATACCTTGAACCACAGAATCCACAAATTCAGTTTCTTAGCTGTCATTTGAAAATCCAGCTAAAAACCAATAATCTCTGAAATTTGCATACTCAATAGCTCTTCCATTAATGTCCCCTGAATCCATCATCATCTGCATATAACCACACAAACTTATCACCAGAACCAAGCTTCTGTAGCTTCCATCTCATCAAATCCACAACAATTTCAAACCAAAACTGACTTCTGATTCACACCCAATTTTAAATCATGACCAATTCTTCTTTACCAACAACTCAAAACTATAATTAACTCAAAACCCCATCTGGAATCTATGACTTCCCCTGTATTTTCTCATTTGAATCTGGTTCACAATCAGACCCATAGCAGAGAATTCACAGCAACAACTTCTCAGAAAACCCTAGCTTCGATGAATCACTGAATCTCCTCCCTGAAGCTGTAGTTGTTTCTCCCTAATTATCTCAATTTTAAATAACAGCTGCATCCATTTTACATTCTCTGAATTCTATGTATTGAGTATAATGAGCACATAAAAACACTCCTCTAGATATTAGGTTTTGTGTAGGAAGTAGAATTGGATATAGCCACCCCAAGTGACAAATATAAGGGGTACTCAAATAACTTGGCATGTTGGTTACATATGATTGACAACCCACTCTCCTCTTTGCTCAACTGTCAGTTTTATGCAACTGACAATTTATTCTTCCTCCCTTAGCTGCGCATCCTAGCCCGCTCCAAATATAGCTCGCCTGTGAATTGAAGTGTTTGTCTTTACGCTCCAAATGGGAAATTTTCCTTATTTTGCCCCCAAATGCTCCATTGCACCTAGTAAACTCAAATTCACACATAAGATACATATTTTACAAAATAAATAGCAAAGAAAGCATAAATACTAGATATAAAATTAGGTGTTTTACAACACCTATCATGAGGTGATTGATAAAGCTGAGCTGTTCTTCGGGAATATAAGTCTGGTTTTATCAATTGGTTCATTTTCACCTTGATTTATCAAAGGATGGAATAAAACTCATAGGTATATTCATGGGAGACGAATTTATCTATCCTTGTAGATTTTTCTGTGTGATACATATTTTTTTATTAAAGTCTTCGACTTTGGGTCGTAGCAACTCTTGGTTGTGGGTGAGATCAACTAAGGGAATAAAGGACGTAGCATTCTGCTGGGATCAGAGACGTAGGAGCAGAACTGTACCTTGGATCAGTGTGAGATTGGTTGGGGTTCAACTACAGTCCAGACCGATGTTAGCTTGGATTAGGCTAGTGTCTGTAGCGGCTTAATACAGTGTATGTTTAATCTGGACTAGGTCTCTGGGTTTTTCTTCATTTGCGGTTTCCTCGTTAACAAAATTTCGGTGTCTGTGTTATTTCTTTTCCGCATTATATTTTGTTATATAATTGAAATAATACAGGTTGTGCATAGTTCAATCAATTAGAATATCCGACCTTTTGATTGACACTTGGATATTGGTCTTTGGTACCATCCAAGTTATCTCTCTTTAATAAAGACTGGCAGATTCTATTTGCTTGAGTATAGATCAAATTGAGAGATTGAGATAATAACTCCTTGAGATATTTTTATCTAGATTGAGTCTGACTATCTAGTTGATTATCTAGTAAAGTAACTCGGAGTTTGTCCATACAAATTGCTAATCGAAATATTGGGTGTGGTTGTTATACCCCTTCTTTTTCAATTAGTATCAGAGCATGCAAGCACGTTCAAGACCTTATAAGTATTTGTTTGTGGCAATCTGATTCTGTGGACGAAATCTCGTATATGCCTACCAAAATGTCTTCTAAAGCTTTTAATTATGTCAAGTGTCTTAGAAACACCTCAAAGGATTATTCCTTAGTAGATTCTTCTGAATCCAGAGGTATAAAGAATGTTCAATTTGATAATGACATTTCTTCCTCTCATGAGGTATGTGACACTCTGGCAAAAGCTAAAAAAGAGCTCACCAGAATTTTAAAATATACAGCTGAGACTATTGAATTTAATGATCATGATCAGCTTATTGATGAATTTGAAAAGTCTCTTGATCGAGAACGTGATCTCTATAACATTGTTGAGTCCTTCTCTAAGAACATTGAGAAACCTCTACAAGAAATTACTCTATAAAGTGAAAAGATTAGTGCTCTTGAGGAGGTTTCTAAGGAAAACTCAATTATAAAAAAACGTTTGCTCGAGACTCATTCATCAGATCTCAAAAAACTTCATGTTGAAAAAGAGAAACTAAGTGCATCTCTTACTCTAGCCCATGAACAGTATAAATCCCTGGAAAATGAAAACTCTGTCTTAAGGAGAAAATCTTCTGTACAAACTAATTCTCATGAATTACAGCACATGAAGAAATATTCTCCAGAAGAAGATTGTGTCAAGAAAGGTTTACATAACTTGCAATCTTCTCATATGGTTGTGAAGCGAAGACAGGTGTCAATTATTGCTTCTCCTCCGCGAACATGTACTTTTTGTGGGAAAAAGAATCACTATGCTATCCATTGTTTTGCCAGAAGGAAACAAATTTCTAAGCTCCATAATTTGCTTCTCTTCACTGTCAATGGAACAAATAGTCAGTTGACTAATGCAGTGAATCGTATGCCCAAAAGAAACCAGAAACCCTATAAGAATGATCTCTATTCTATAGATCATCACAGGGGTCAAGTGCATTCTGGCATAAATTCTTGTGTTGCTAAAGAAAGCATCCCCTGTACTTATAAGAATGTTTCTGGTAAATCTAAGTATAGAATATGGATCCCTAACTATTCTGATCCTCGGGAACCAATTGCAAGAGGTCCTAGACTTAGTCCTTCTGAAAAATTTGCTAATCAAGCAGTGTCTCACCTTTATGGAAAGATCATTTTTCAAAGACAGAAGGATAAAAAGGAACAATTTTCATTTAATGAGCTAAAAGCTCATACTTGTGTGAATTAATCACAAGGTTGAATATCTCGCATACAAAAACCCCAGTTGTGAGAGAATTAAATAGGTATACTCCATAACAAAGTGACTCTAATTATCTAGATAATCTCTTATCGTTTTTAGAAGGATAATTAGTCAAACACTGGATCGTGAGTATTTTTTTTGTGTTTTGTTCGTTTTCTCTTCCTTCCCTAAACTTACTTTTAAAAAGTAAAAGTGTAGTTTTTGTTTCTGTGCTGAGCTTTGTGAACACTCATCTTACGGGTACACATACGGTTTCGAGTTTTCTTTTAAACCTATCCCGTAAACCCTAAATCTCTCTAGTTTTTACTTATATATAACTATCCTATTGAGTTAATCTTATTACTCTAGGTTTCATATTATCAATGGCTTCTTATTCCTCATGCTCATTGGATTTGTCTAAAGATTTCATTGATAAGGCGGTATATTTCGAACTCGATAATGAGAAGGGAACACCTACTTAAATTGAAGATTCCCTTCCTCAATCCCCTGATTCACTTTCGGATATAAAACAGATTGAAGAGATTTTATCAGAGGTAGTTCTAGACTTCCTAAAAGAATTTGAGGAGGCAAAGAAGCAACTTGTTGATACAATGAAGTGTCTGGATGTGGTAAGAGCGGAGTTGAAAAAGGTTAAGTCTGACCTTATTCTCATGAAAACTCGTGTTAAAGAACTTCCCAATAAGGATATACTCTTCAAAGGAGCATAGGATGTTGTCGTTCACAAGCTCCAAGACCTTAAGACTCAAGAAGGTCATGAACTGTCTATTTGACTTTAGTTCACTGTGGCATGGAGGTTTTGTGTTCAGTTTAGTTTGTTTTGATTTTATTTTCCTAGTAAATCTTCTATTTTTCTTGTTTTGAAGAATAACTAGTGTTTGGAATAGTGATTACACATACCTATATCCAATGTTTTCATCTTCTTGTTTTTAGATTTAAACTTGTAAATTCTAAACTTGTTCGGAAGATGATTTTTGCAGTATTAATCTTTATGGTTTTATATATTGTAATATTATTATGGGATATGTGTGTTTACGTCCGTGAACTTGTTGTCCCATATTTTGTCAAAAGTAATATCGTTCGTGAATTGATATGCAAGTATTGATAAAAGAATGAATAGACTTTTGACAAACACAAAATTTAAGCCTATATTGTCAAGTTTTGATGGAAGATAGGTTAAAATCTTTTGTGATTTAAGGATTATGTCTATTGTATTTCATTGTGCAAATGGTGATGGAAAATAGAATGAATCCTTGCTTATTCCAAGGTATAAGGTCGATCTCAGACCCACAATTTTTGTGTAAATACTGTGTTTTTCCATGAAGTGTCTTATGTTGAGCACTAAACAACAAAATTTGATTACTTTTGTGATTAGCTTAGTTGTTGTTCTTTAAGGTACTTTATGTTGAACATGTTAAACTAAATTAATCATCTTGTGTGGTTATTTAGTTAGAACTCTATAAGTTTTCTTATGTTTGAGCATTTCTTTGACTGGATTGGTTAGTCATGATTAACTTAGTCATTGCTCCATAGATTTTTCTTATGTCAAGTGTGACTAATTAAATTGATTATCGTTATAATTAGTTTGGTTGAGTATAGCAATTAGATTATTTGCGAGTTTTCTTGTGATTAATCTAATTGATTTCTTAAGTCTCCATAAGTTTACTTGTGTTGAGCATATTTAGTCAAATTAATCATGGTTCGCTTACGGTTAATTTGATTGAATATTTCTTTTTGGATTCCAAATTCATACTTGTATGATATTTGTTGAGTCCAAAGAAATCCTTCTTATCTTTTGAAATTAAGGTCGCTCTTGTTGTTCTTTCGGGAATGACATTTTATGGGGGAGAGTTCTTTTGAACTTGTGCTTAATTGCCAAATCTTTGTGGGGAGTGCGGGTGTGGAATATTATAGGGGTTATCTTGTGTCTTTATGAACTCCTTGATGAATGCATTTAGCTTCGGCTTTATGATTGCATCTAAACAAGATGATATACATTTACCTTTGGTCATGAAATGTCTCTTACGGAAATTTCATTAGGATCCCATTCTTGTACCTTTGCCAATTTTATTGACAAAAAGGGGGAGAATTAATATGTAGTTCACACTACAAATACATATGGTTTTTGGATTATTATGTAAGGGGGAGTGGTTTCCATGTGAGATGGAGTATTGACTAAGGGGGAGTGAAGTATCACCATAGTATTGTTGTTAAAGTTGTGATGCAATTGGACTTTGATGATGTGTAATGATACTATGACATTGTATAACAATGATTGAGAACTCTTGTTTTCTCGTTGTTATAGCAATGGATTTTCAACAACGATGATGCTAAACTTACAACCTTTGGGATCATTGGATTACTCGGAAGTGACGAAGATTTCGAGTATGGTTGAAGATTAGACGACATGTGGAATAGGAGCTACAAATTTTATTTATATATTTTTGTATTCCATATGTATTAATGTTAGAGAATTGCTCGATCGAAATCGCATGCGTTTCTATCTCAATCATGTTTGTCAATATTAGTGATCAACACTATAAAGTCTTTGATTTCTAGTCTACTATAGCTAAGGTCTAGGACTAGGATAGAAAGTGTAGTTGAGCTCAAGAACTCCATGGAGATCATCATACAAGACAAAGGACTACTCAAGGAACCAGTGGATATTCATCGACTAAAAGGTATGTGGAGACTTGAACTTATCTATCACTCAAATGTCTATCTACTCTATCTCTTATCTTGAGACAAAAGTTGTATTACTATATAGACTAAGATTATACACATATGATATTTCGAGCTGAGTATATCTCGCTTATCTATTTCTCGAAATGTATCTTGGTAAAGCTTTCTCTTTAGCCAAGTTCATCTTTACCTAGTGACGAAAGTCATGTTATGTTTCAATCATTTTGGAAATTTCTCTGACGAAAAATAATTTGTGAATAACAACTATATAATGCCCTCTGAGAATGTTTCAATGATTGAAATGAGAGTTTAGACAATATAACCATTGGAGGATATAAGCATTGTTGTGGAAACACATATATGTATAAGTCCTTAGTGCTTGAAACGAAGTTTGCGAACTTTGTTGACCAAGTGAAACCGGTGTAGTGGGTGAGCTTCATTCCGCAAACTCAGTCCGCGGACTGGCGGAAGTTTTCGACTGAGAATTTCTGTAGGAGTTTTTGAACTCTATCCGGGAACTTAAGTCCGCGAACTTGAGTAGGTTATGTCTAAAAACAATATTTGTGAACTTATCTTAATTAACTAAGGAATCCTATTGCAAACCGTGGATTTATAGTTCATGAATCGATTCGAGTGAATCACATCGTTTTTGCTTCAATTGTGTCTTGTGTAGTACATAAATATCTAAGCAATTGAACAACTCTCTAACTAGTTCATTTGAGTCATTTGGATTAGTTATGGTGAAGAAGAATATGGTTGATATGAAAGTTATTATACGGCTAACCATTTGGTTAACTATTGTTGAACCAACTAATGTACAAGTTTGGTACGGTTACACAAGCCTAGAAACGTGCATTACAAGTGTGTATAACAAGCTATGTTTTCGATCTAACGGTTGATAAAAATTAGCTTGAATTCTAATCATGTTTTCATCTAACGGTGAATATTGAATACTTTGTTACTAAGCTAACATTGATTGCAAACCCTGATTTGAAGACTATATAAGGGAGAACTCTATCAACTGGGAAATATAATTCCCACACATTCTGTGTGATACTAGTTTGTTAAGATAGAGTCGATTCTCCTTTAACCTTTGGTTTTCTTCTTCTAAAACCAGGTTAACGACTTAAAGACTTCATTAGGATCGTGAAGCCAGACCGATACTACTTTTATCGTAGTTGTGCGATCTGATCTTGCATCTTCTATCGTACAAGTACAATTGTAATAATTGTCTTGAGATTTTTATCTCCAATAGGCAAGATATAAAAGTTGTCACAAACACTTTGTCTCATCGTTTGTGATTCCTCAATAATCTTCTTCATTGCGTCAATTAAGTTTATTGTGAGCTGATTGATAAAGCTGAGCTGTTCTTCAGGAATATAAGTCTGGTTTTATCAATTGGTTCCTATTCACCTAGATTTATCAAAAGACAGAACAAAACTCATAGGTTTATTCGTGGGAGACGAATTTATCTATGCTTGTAGACTTTTCTGTGTGAGACAGATTTGTTTATTAAAGTCTTCGACTTTGGGTCGTAGAAACTCTTGGTTGTGGGTGAGATCAACTAAGGGAATCAAGTGTGCAGTATCCTGCTGGGATCATAGGTGTAGGAGCATAACTGTACCTTAGATCAGTGTGAGTTTGGTTGGGATTCAACTACGGTCCAGTCCGAAGTTAGCTTGGAGTAGGCTAGTGTCTGTAGCGGCTTAATACAATGTATGTTTAATCTGGACTAGGTCCCGGGGTTTTTCTGCATTTGCGGTTTCCTCATTAACAAATTTCTGGTGTTTGTGTTATTTTTTTTCCTAATTATATTTCGTTATATAATTGAAATAATACAGGTTGTGCGTTGTTCAATCAATTAGAATATCCAACCTTATTGGTTGTTGATTTAAATTGATTTACACTTGGATATTGGTCTTTGGTACCATCCAAGTTATCTCTCTTTGATTAAGACTCGCAGATTGTAATTGCTTAAGGAAATCAAATTGAGAGATTGAGATAATAACTCCTTGAGATATTTTCTATTGATTGAGTCTGATTGTCTATTTGATTCTCTAGAAAGTATCTCGGAGTTGTCTATACAGATTGCTAATCGAAATATTGGGTGTGGTTGTTAGACCCCCGCTTTTTCAATTGGTATCAGAGCAGGCAAATACGTTCAAGACCTCACAAGTCTGTGTTTGTAGCGATCTGACTCTATGGACAAGAGTAGTATCTCTGATAAATGCATCATCATAAATAAAAGTTCCGTCTCATCTATTATTGATATACCTCGTGTTCAAACTAGACAGACGGATTCTGACTTGTGTTGTTCTGATTACATTTCAAAAGATTCTATTTCTCAAAGTAAATGGGAAACAACTGAAGAGAGTGAGTTAATTCTAAATCTTGTTAGAATCCAAGCTAATAGACTCAATCAGATGAAACAAAATGTCAGTGTTCTTCTTGGTATGATAAGAGACTGCAAATACAAAGAAAATACTGGAGATCATCCTTCATGTATGACTCTTGATGCAAGCCTTAAAAAGGATGCATTGGAAATAGAACATCACTTGAGTAAGCTCTCTATTCAAGGATGCTCTAAGCAGTCCAATATACCAATTACTTATGCTACAACTGAAAATGCTCCAGCACCAGAAGTAAAAATAGAGTCCTTTCCAATTAAGAAAGATATGTTGGTTTCCTCTGATCAAGGAAATTCCACACCATATGGAAGGAAGAAATCTCCTGACAAGAATGTTAAGACTAAACTACCTAATCACTCACGTGATCAGAAAGTATGTCTCTTTTGCGAAGCAAAAGGTTCTTTTAGACAAAAGAGAAACTCTAAGTTGAATAAAAATTTTCTTGTTCAACTTCAACACACCTTAGACTTAATCCTCAAAGGTGTAACTGACATTCGTATGTCGAAACCTATTGGTTTTCATACGTACCTTGTGTATGTTACCAGGAAGGTCAGTTCAATGAGTTCCTCAAATGTTCGAAAGCAGAACATAAGTCTTAATAAGAATCGTCCGAGGAAAGACCAAGCTACTGGTTCTGAAAATAACATGTCCCTTGATTTTGAAAAATTCCAGCAGAAAGAAGGAAAAATGATGAAATCAGAAATAACATGATAAAGATAATTCAAGGATACAAAGAAATTGTCAATAGGTTGTCATCCTCCTCTAGTCAAGATTCTTCTGGTAAGAGCTCAAACTGTGTCTCATATTTTGATGATAATAAGTTTTATGATAATTTCTCAAATCAAAAGGGATCCATCTCACAATTCAGGAGGAAAAAGAGACTTGATCATAAACACAGTTCCTTGAATGAGCTCAGAGCTCAGACTTGTGCTAATTAATCACAAGTTAGGAACTTGCTCAAAAAAACCCTATTGAGCAAGATGTGTAAAAGTCAGGTATACTTTGGCAATCTGCGTTTTGCCTAGTTTAGCTCTTCTCTTATCGTTTATAGCTAAACTAGTGCCAGCAGACAATGTTGCTTATAAGTATCTGCAATGTCTTTTATTGTTTTCCTGTCTAATTGTCGTGTGTTTTTTCTCTTGTGGGGTGCACTGTGTTCGAATGTGTACACGAGTTACCATATTGAGTTTACAGCTTGAAAACCCTAAAAGTCTTTCTTCTAAACAAACACTACACCAAATTTAGTATTTCGCAACGGTAACTGGCAATTGCAAAATGGGGTCGCAACAGTTTAGCTTTGTTACGAAAGTCGATGTTGCAATATTTAGCAACGGCTCACATTCCGTTGCGAATATTTGGTTGCAACGTTAAAATTTCGCCACTGTTTGCAATAGTTGCGAGTTTGATTGTCGCAACAATTTATATCAGTTGCAACTCATTTTGAACAGTTGCGAAGTTGGAGTTTCGCAACAGATTATTATAGTTGCGGATTTTTTGTAACAACAAAAAAATAGTGGTTTTGACCAGGTCAAAGCCAGTCAAAGCCATTAAAAACCATGTCAAAACCAGGTCAAAGCCAGGTTTGACCTGTAATCCAGGCTTTACTGCCTTCACAAGAATCACAACCCAAACACGTTGAACAACAATCACTTTAAGAAAATGATAAAATACTAGGTTTTCTACTCTTTTGTCAAATATTAGATCAAGGGAAGTACTTTGTGAAATATTAGACATGATACTTGACTAAATTTAACATATAGGTTTTCTACTCCTTTGTCAAATATTATACAGGATGGCCATATTTTACTAAAGCATATCCAGTTTCACTTACACTTGCAAATACTTGACTAAAAAAAAGTGTCAACTCAGCACCAAACTCAAGATGATGGCTTCCTTTAGCTGTGATTCGATACTCTTAACTTTCGCCTACATTGAGGGGAAAAAATAATGAAAATTATGAAAGAAAACATTTGAGGGGGAAAAATAATAAAAAGAAAGAAAGAAAGAAAGAAAGAAAGAAGGAAAGAAAGAAGGAAAGAAAGAAAGAAAACATTTGAGGGGAAAAAATAATGAAAATTAAGAAAGAAAGAAAAAAGTTATACCTGTAGGGCCAGAATTGTCGAATCGCGTTCTTGTATCTGAATTTTCTGGTCTTGCTCCATAAGTAACTTGAATTATGAGCTGTGTGTTTTGATCCTTCTAAATCTTATGCTTTTCGGACAGCATCAGATTATCTGAATGCCGCAAAAATGATACAATGAAGATGATGTTTAATTGCCTTGGACATGACATAAATAGGCTCTAGATTCATATCTTGAACTTTCTTTTCTTTTTTATACCATTGCTTCCTGGCATCATTTGCCTACACAGTAAAGAAAACTTTTTAAGGAAAGAGAGATCAGCATCTCTCCATTTCTTAATGGTATCTCGATTCCCAAGACTTAGCTCAGCACTCCGAGCTCTTGCAGAGAAAGTAAGAGCTGAAAGTAAGGGTGGGTATCTCATGCTATCATAAGAAATAAGGATATTGAGACAGCGGACCCGCATAATAAGTATCGTCAGGCATGTAACTAAACTAATTAGCTTTCAGTGAAATGATTAAGACATGTTGGTTGTGTGTGTATAGACACATATTCAAGAAAAGATATATATGATAGAATATAAGATCCGGTGGGTATCTCATACTTGCACGGTTGCACCTATTTTAATGACTATGTATGGACACATACTCAAGATAAGGTATACGTGATGTAATGAAAATTTTCAACAAGAGAAAGTGGGTAATCAAACCAACCTGATTCATAACTTCCTTTATCATTTCCCTAGCAATCTCAATGTATTTTTTATCACCCGTAACACGCACAATTATTTCCTTTGATTGGTCACCGTCGGGAAGATGTTGTGGTATGAGCTAAAAGAAACAGAATGTTAGATAATTGGTGGACTCAAACATACGAGAATGATCGAAGTCCTTGCATTGCATCACAAGGCACACTGCAAACAAAGCCTAATGGTATCAACTACCTGGATTTTTGCTCCAGATCTTGTCTGTAAGGATTTAATTGTTTCACCTCCCTTGCCAATGATCAAACCAACCTGCATATAAATTGTGCTTGAAAATTAGACAGTAAATATACCCACTAATTTACTACAAAAAAAAAAACAGCAACAAGGACCAAACCTTCTCATTTGGGACTTGTATCTGAGTTTGATCAGCAGCTCCACTAGCATGTAAAGTATTAAAACCTCTGGCAACAAGGGAAGGAGAACCTCCTACATCAGCCTAAAAGAAAATAGGAAAGTATCAATAATGTCCCTGGTATACTGATAATTGATGTAATATGAAGAGAATATCAAGGAACAGAGAGAAACTGTTATAGTAAACTATTTACTATGTTAAGAAAATGAATATATACCTCTGCAATAACATCCCTTATCAATTTTTCAGCCTTATTTATATTTTCAAGACTTCCAATTAATTCAACGGGTCTAGTTGTTGCATATCTATCAGCTTCAGCATCTCTTGTGATTTGAATTTTAGCTCCTAAATTATTTTGCAATAACCGAATGGTCTCCCCAGCTTTGCCTATAAGAACACCAACCTACCAAGAAGCCACCCAATTGTCAAGATTCATACAACACTTCACTACTATCAGATACCACAAAAAGTTCCAGCAAGTAAGAAGACAAACCAGTAGGAAAAAAGCATTCACCCATTTGACACACCTTATTATTAGGGACCTCCATTTTCCGAGTTTATTAGTTCAGAATCCGGCTCTAACCCTTGATGACCATTCTCTACAGCTGGAAACAAGCCTTAATTAGTTTCAGAAATATAAACATGAAAATCTTAGGGTTTCAATAAACACTTAACATTGCATAAGAAATAATCCCTAAAATACATCATTACTTTCAAAACCCCCAATCCTTCAACATAAAAACCTATTTCGCTATGTATAAAAGAAACTACATATGATTAATGTACCTGGAGCATCAGAATCATCGTCAAGACGAGGTCATTTCGCATCAGGACCAGAGTCAGCAACCTCATTCGAGTTCGCATTCAAATCCAAAGATGCGCCTCCTTGATATTTTCCGGAAACTTCTTCTTCCTCGCCTTGTGAAGAGAGTCGTCGCCTTTAAGCTTTAACTGCGACCAAAACTTCATCAGCTCCCACCCGTATGCCTGTGAACAATGAGATGCAACAAAACCTTTTATTAAAAAAGCAAATTATACAATACTCAGTAAAAAGAACAACATCAACAAAGTCACCTTCAACATAACAAAGGTAGAAGACACGTTCACCTTCAAATTATATATCGAACCACGCAAGACAAGAGCAACATGTTAACATATATAACAACTGGAACAAAAACCAAATCACAAATAGATGGACAATCCAGCTGCAATACCTATTTTTTTTCATTTTCTCCTATATCTTGAACCTTACTGTAATTCTGAAGTGGAATAAGAGAAGCTAGGTGTTCCTGCAGCTGGACAGCCATTTCGAAAAACAAGAACAACGGAAAAGATATCAAATTCTTAAAAGAGTTGAAGCAAAAATTTGAAGAAAAAAAAAGACTTCTTTTTTATTTTGTCTGACCTTTTGTATTTGATATAATGATGAACAATGAATTGATGTCAAGTATTAACACAACCAAGGACGAAATGGTTCATCTAAGAAATTGAAGTTGAGTATTAATAGAATGCTTCATCTAAGAGAATGTACATACCTAGTTACAAAATGGTATCCAGTGATGCCCCTAGTTATCTGCACCACCACCACTCATGCTGCTTCTATGGTAGTGATGAGGTCTGAAATCTAACACAAAGAGATCATCCTCAAACACAAAGTAGATGTATCAAACAAGTAGTCACCCTTGTAGAATAGTGAACATAAAAATAATATCATAAGTACAAGAGGGATTTGATTGTATTTCAGTAAAAAACTAAAATATTACATGTTTCTCGAGAGGTGCATCACTGCTTCCTGATCATTCAATGTTGGGATCTTCACTTCTTCAATGAAAAAAATAAATAAATATTAATGACCGTGAAGAGAAAGTATAGACATGATAACTACAAGACGTAAAACTATATAAGCCCAAATCAGAAAACTACAATCCAGATGAACGGAAGCATCGACCATTACAAATAAAAACAGATTATTTGAAATAACGAGGTACGATGTTAAGCTATTATTTGATGCTTCTAGAGGCCAATGATCTGAAAACTTCGCATAATAAATATGTACATCTGAATCAACAAACAAACTGATTCAAACTGGAATTAACACCAACACAAGTTCCAAGCTTTTAGGAAGATAAGTTGTCCACATCACATTATCCATGTATATGTTACAGAGAGGTATAAGGTATTACACTGTGTGATGCAACCATCAGTATATATGCACATATATTAACCAAAAGCAGAAATGAAACATCTATCAGAATACCCCTAAACCCAAATTCAAGAAACAAATGCAAAAAAATAAATAGAACCTATAATCATTCCATTATAACAAAATAATAACCCCACCTCATAAGACAGACAAGCGCGGTGATCAATCTTAGCAAACTGAGTCATCTTCTTTTTCATCACCATCACCACACTATCATCATCAGGAATCACAATAAATACCAGTTTAAGTACCCCCAACCCTAATCAAGAAAAACAATACTTCAATCGAAACTATTACTAAGAAAATCAAGAGCTTGAAAATTTACCCTAACCCTAATACTAAAATTTAAATTTTTGAAATTAAAGATGATGACGAAGATTGAGTCATAGATAATTACCCAATTAATCGCGAAAAGGATTTTCTCATTGACAACACAGACTACCAATGAATCGATGTTTTATTTAAAGATATTGGGAGTTCTTATTCAACACCACCAGTGCTAGAATCGAACCACTTAATCGATTTGTTCAGAAATGTAACAAAAATTGTAAATCTGTTACACGATATTAATAAGTTTAATATATAAAAATTATTTGCTTGGTTCATCTTGTTCAGAAGCAGGAACATCAAATCTGTTTTAAGCAAATCTAGGGTTAGAGGTTAGATATTGGTTTTTCAATCGAGAAGATGCAGGACAATGATGAAGAACATAGGTTTTCATTTGAACAATTTTAGAACTTTCTCCAAAAGAGGGAAAATGATCTGATGGGGTTTCATGAGGGTTCACAGGAGGAACGAGAAAGAAGAAAATGAGATATGAATGACCGAGATTCGATAATAATAGAGATAAGGGAACCGAGGCAGACTCTCGAGTATCTAAGTGAGCTGAATAGTGAGTCAGTTTCAATGTGTGGGCAGCCATACTAGTTTTTCGCACGCGTACAACTGGGTTTAGTTGCAAATCGCAATTGAAACAAACAATTGGGAGTTTCGTAACTGTTGCGAATATTTTGCAACAAAACTTAGCAACTGAAAATTCGCAACAGCTGATAAGTTGTTGCTAATCTGAGTTGCTAAACCCCATATTGAGTACATAAGTCACGTAGCATACTCTAGGTTATTCTGGGTTATCAAGGATGTCCTCTTCTTCATCTCTCTATGGTGGTTTTTCAAAGGGATTTCTTGAGAAAGGTTTTGGTCTTGAATCAAAAGGAAGAAAGAAAAGAACTCTTGTGGAAGATGGAGCACCTAATGCCTCATGATACTATGCCTACTTATATCAAGATGTTGAGAATGAGGATATGGTGTCTGCTGAAGTGGTTCATGACTTTCTGAAATACTTTGAGAAAGCAAAACTACAACTTGTTGATACAATGAAGGATCTTGATGTGGTTAGAAGTGAGTTGAAAAAGGTTACTACTGACCTTGGTCTCAAGAAGTCATATGTTAGAGAACTTCTAAATAAAGATATCTTCTCCAAACACGCAGTTGATAACATGGATCACGAGTTCAAAAATCTTGAAACCCGTGAAGCTATCAAACGTGAAATTTAGCTCATGAATGGTTTCTAGCAACTTGAGTTTTTATTGCTTAGTAAATCTTCTATTTTTCTTGTTTTGTTTAGAAGAATAACTAGTGTTTGGAATAGCAATTACACATAGCTATGTCCAAAGTTTTCATCTTCTTGTTTTTAGAATTATTGGTTTAAATTCTAAACTTGTTTAGAACATGATTTTTGCAGTATTAATCCTTTTGATTTTATATTGCAATATTTTTATGGAATATGTGCGTTCACGTCCGTGAACTTGATTGTCCCATATTTTTTCAAAAGTAAAGTCGTTCGTAAATTGATATGCACATATTGATAAAAGAATGAATAGACTTTTGGCAAACACAAAAGTTAAGCCTATATTGTCAATTATTGATGTAAGATAGGTTAAAATATTTTGTGATTTAAGGATTATGTCTATTGTATGTCATTGTGCAAATGGCGATGGAAATAGAATGAATCCTTGCTTATTCCACGGTATAAGGTCGACTCTCCAATCCATAATTTTTGTGTAAATACTGTGTTGTTCCATGAATTGTCTTATGTTGAGCACTAAAACAACAAAATTTGATTGATTTTGTGATTAACTTAGTTGTTGTTCCATAAGGTACTTTATGTTGAACATGATTGAACTAAATTAATCATCTTGTGTGGTTATTTAGTTATCACTCCATAAGTTTTCTTATGTTTGAGCATTTCTTTGACTGGGTTGGTTATTCGTGATTAACTTAGTCATTTCTCCATGGATTTTCTTATGTCGAGTGTGGCCAATTAAATTGATCGTTTTTGTATTTAGTTTGGTTGTGTATGACAATTAGTTTGTTTGCGAGTTTTCTTGTGATTAATCTAATTGGTTTCATAAGTCTTCATAAGTTTACTTGTGTCGAGCATATTTAGTCAAATTAATCTTGGTTCGCTTTGGTTAATATGATTAAATATTTCTTTTTGGATTCCAAATTCATACTTGTATGTAATATGTTGAGTCTAAAGAAATTCTTCTTTTCTTTGGAAATTAAGGTCGCTCATGTTGTTCCCTTGGGAATGACATTTTATGGGGGAGTGTTCTTTTGAACTTGTGCTTAATTGCCAAATCTTTGTGGGGAGTGCAGTTGTGGAATATTAGAGGGGTTATCTTGTATCTTTATAAACTCCTTGATGAATGAATTTAGGTTTGGCTTTATGATTGCATCTAAACAAGATGATATACATTTACCTTTGGTCATGAAATGTCTGTTACAGAAATTTCATTAGGATCCCGTTCTTGTACCTTTGCAAATTTTATTGACAAAAAGGGGGAGAATTAATATGTAGTTCACATTACAAATACATATGGTTTTCGGATCATTATGTAAGGGGGAGTGGTTTCCATGTGAGATGGAGTATTGACTAAGGGGGAGTGAAGTATCACGATAGTATTGTTGTTAAAGTTGTGATGCAATTAGACTTTGACGTTTTCTAATGATACTATGACACCGTATAACAATGATTGAGAAATCTTGTTTTCTCGTTGTTATAGCTATGGATTTTCAACAACGATGATACTAAACTTACAACCTTTGGGATCATTGGATTACTTGGAAGTCACGAAGATTTCGAGTATTGTTAAGGATTAGACGACATGTGGAATAAGAGATACAAAGTTTATTTATATATTTTTGTATTCCATATGTATGAATAGTTTTGCCAATAAAATTGATAAAGGGGGAGATTGTTAGAGCATTGCTCGGTCGAACTCGCATGCGTTGCTATCTCAAGCATGTTTTTCAATATTAGTGATCAAAACTATAAAGTCTTTGATTTCTAGTCCACTATAGCAAAGGTCTCGGACTAGGATAGAAAGTGTAGTTGATCTCAAGAACTTCATGGCGATCATCATACAATATGAAGGACTGATCAAGGAACCAATGGATCTTCATCGACTAAAAGGTATGTGGAGACTTGAACTTATCTATCACTCAAAAGTCTATCTACTCTATCTCCTATCTTGAGACAAAAGTCGTATTACTATATAGACTATGATTATACTCATATGATATTTCGAGCTTAATATATCTTGCTTATCTATTTCTCGAAATATGTGCTGATAAAGCTTTCGCTTTATCCAAATTCATCTTTACGTAGTGACGAAAGTCATGTTATGTTTCAATCATTTTGGAAATTGCTCTGACGAAAAATAGTTTGTGAATAACAACTATATAACGCCCTCTGAGAATGTTTCAATGATTGAAATAAGAGGTTAGAAAATATAACCATTGGAGGATATAAGCATTGTTGTGGAAACACATATATGTATAAGTCCTTAGTGCTTGAACCTAAGTTTGCAAACTTTGTTGACCAAGTGAAACCGGTGTAGTGCGTGAGCTTCAGTCCGCGAACTGGCGGAAGTTATCGACCGAAAATTTCTGCTGGAGTTTGTGAACCCCATCCGGGAACTTAAGTCCGCGAACTTGAGTAGTTTATGTCTAAAAACTATGTTAATTTGTGAACTTATCTTAATAAACTAAGGAATGCTATTGCAAATGTGGCTTCATAGTTCATGAATCGATTCGAGTGAATCACATCGTTTTTGCTTCAATTATGTCTTGTGTAGTACATAAAGATCTAAGCAATTGAACAACTCTCTAACTAGTTCATTTGAGTCATTTAGACTAGTTATGATAAAAAAGAATATGGTTGATATGAAAGTTATCATACGGCTAACCATTTGGTTAACTAGTGTTGAACCGACTAATGTACAAGTTTGAGTATGGTTACACAAGACTAGAAACGTACATTACAAGTGTGTATAACAAGCTATGTTTTTGATCTAACGGTTGATAAATATTAGCTTGAATCTAATCTGGTTTTTATCTAACGGTGAATATTGAATGCTTTGTTACTAAGCTAACATTGATTGAAACCTTGATTTGAAGAATATATAAGGGAGAACTCTAGCAACTTGGAAATCTAATTCCCACACATTCTGTGTGATACTAGTTTGCTAAGATAGAGTCGATTCTCCTTTAACCTTTGGTTTTCTTCTTCTAAAACCATGTTAACGACTTAAAGACTTCATTGGGATTGTAAAGCCAGACCGATACTACTTTTCTTGTAGCTGTGTGATCTGATCTTGCTTCTTCTATTGTACGAGTACAATTAAAATAATTGGCTTGAGATTTATATCTCCGATAGGCAAGATATAAAATTAGTCACAAACACTTCGTCTCATCGTTTGTGATTCCTCAATAATCTTCTTCGCTGCGTCGATTAAGTTTATTGTGAGGTGATTCATAAAGATGAGCTATTCTTCGGGAATATAAGTCTGGTTTTATCAATTGGTTCATGTTCGCCTTGATTTATCAAAAGACGGAACAAAACTCATAGGTTTATTTGTGGGAGACGAATTTATCTATCCTTGTAGAATTTTTCTGTGAGACAGATTTGTTTATTAAAGTCTCCGACTTTGGGTCGTAGCAACTCTTGGTTGTGGGTGAGATCAACTAAGGGAATCAAGTGTGTAGCATCCTGCTGGGATCATAGATATAGGAGCATAACTATACCTTGGATCAGTATGAGATTGGTTGGGGTTCAACTACAGTCCAGACCGAAGTTAACTTGTAGTAGGCTAGTGTCTGTAGCGGCTGAATACAGTGTATGTTTAATCTGGACTAGGTCTCGGGGTTTTTCTGCATTTGCGGTTTCCTCGTTAACAAAATTCCGGTGTCTGTGTTATTTCTTTTCCGCATTATATTTTGTTATATAATTGAAATAATACAGGTTGTGCGTTATTCAATCAATTAGAATATCCGACCTTTTGGTTGTCGATTTAAATTGATTGACACTTGGATATTGGTCTTTGGTACTATCCAAGTTATCTCTTTGATAAAGACTCGCAGATTCTATTTGCTTGAGTATAGATCAAATTGAGAGATTGAGATAATAACTCCTTGAGATATTTTTATCTAGATTGAGTCTGACTGTCTAGTTGATTCTCTAGTAAAGTAACTCAGAGTTTGTCCATACAGATTGCTAATCGAAATATTGGGTGTGGTTGTTAGACCCCCGCTTTTTCAACTTCCCATCAAACATGCGGGCAAGTTTCTTGGTGAAAATTATTGTTGTCAGTTTTCTCCTTAAATCTTCATTCGGTATCATCTTTGATCATATGCTTGTGAGACCTTTAAGATGAATACTTTGTGTGCTCAAAATATTCATCTTCTCCGAAAATATTATATAAACTTGCAAGTAACTCCAAGTTTTTATTTCTGATGTCAAAACATCTATATTAAGGAAAACATATTTTCAAAAATATGTTCTTTTGATAATGATGATACTGATCCATTCATGGATCTTTAGAAACTGAACTGACCCAAGGATCCAAAGAACAACCCACCAGTTGTAAGTTATGTTTGTGAACTTTCGAAACATAAGTTGACTTGAACCTTTTAGGTTACTGTATCCCTTTATCCTATCACTGGTTTCAAAGAAACCATTGTGTGGAGAATGCATATGACTACTCTTCATAGAGAATATGAAAGCATACTTGTTTTTCTAAAGTCTGAAAGTTCGAAGTATTTTCTTACCTTGAATTATATTGTAATAGGATTTCATTACAATACTTATTTTTAACAGAGTAAGAGGTCTTACTTTAACAATAACTTCTAGAGTTATTCGATTCTCTATTTTAAAATGTTTCTCAACATGATTGCTTCTAAAATCTAATATGATAGGATTTTTTGTGAATATCATTGATACATGACCAAGTGAATGATTCACAATTCTTAAGATTTGTACATGGTCGTTTCTTTTAGAGAGAAGTCCTTGATAAGAAACAGAAGCAATCGAGAAGATATTTTGAAAACCTCTCAGTTCAATATTGTAAAACCTAATTAATATATTTTGATTTCCTTGTATGAAAGATTCATTAACAGAAGAAATCAAAGAATTGTCTCTTAGATCTAAGAGAGATTTTCTTAAGAAATCACAAGTTCCGGACCAACTTCTAGATGATTCCTTAAAGGAGAATATATTATTCTTTATTTGAGTTCCCCACCATGGAACTCTGAATATGTCAAATCCTGCCATTACGTTAACTGAATTATTAAAAAGTTTTAATTCTTATAGGATGGATTGCACCATACACAGATTGTTAGATCTTTTCGTGTTTACCTACTCTGATACCAATTGAAAAGGCGAGGGTACCCAAATATATCTCAAGCTAAAACTTTTCCTTCCTATAAGTACTTTCTCCGAAAGTGATTGTATATATACTGAGTCGAGACAATGCAACTAATCGGTTCACACTTAGTGTGATCGTCTATGGATACGAGATCGAGACAATACAACAACGAAGTATGTTTACTTGATACAAAGGTTCAGACTTAACCAAACTCAATAGTATTCACGTATCAAGTAAATAGGAATCAACGTTTGTGCAATTTACTTTAATTATAATAAAACAATTATAATGCGGAAATATAAAGTAAATGACACAACAAGAATTTGTTAACGAGGAAACCGCAAATGCAGAAAAACCCTGGGACCAAGTACAAAATTGAATACTCTCAGGATTAAGCCGATATACAAAATAAACCAACTTCGTATAGTTGAGACCAAGCAACTAAACCTATATTTCACCTAGTTTCGTCTGTATTCCCACGCCTCCAACCTGTAAAGAAGTCACGTACTTGGACTAATTCCTTTGGTTCGTATTCCAAACAGTAAAGGAACAACAAATCTGTTTGGTATCAACTCTCTTCAACCAAGTGATATGAGTTGCTCAAAGGCTCTTCTGTTTATCATAACGTAAACTCCTTTGCCAGGTTCCAAGATCTATCTTATGTTCAATCACCAAAAGGTAATCGTTAAGATTAAGATAATCAACACTCTTAATCCAAAGAACTATGTTGATGCCGATCTTCTCAATTAATCATTCCAATCCACCACAAGGATAAACCGATTATTAATTGGATCTTCTTTTACCAAAACAAGTATTGTGCACACCAAATATTATAAAACCAAGTATGAAATATTCTATCTCTTTTTTGTCTTCAAATCTCCTTTGATCTTCAATAAACACCTGCACACAACTACTTGAATCTCTTGTTATCAATCACACACAGAACGGAGTTTGTTAACAATGGATTATCACAAGATCGTCTTTAACTCTAACAATAGTCTAAAGATCCCTATCGGAACCTTGAACTAGTTTGAGTGAATCATATATTAGAAGAGAAGATTTTAAAGCATAAATAAACTAGGTGCTATCAAAGTTCAACTACCATTAGTCAATCAAATCAATACGAAAACTAAAGATAAACTGCAATATCTAGTTTCCCACCAACGGTACGCACTAGAGCTTCTCAATCCCAAAGAAGACTTTAAACTGCGCCGCCGTAAGAGATTTCACCTAATTAGATTACTCTCCTCACCGATAGGCGGCTTCACCAGTAACAATACAACAGAGGAAGTTTACTGTCACGAAGGGTTAGTTTGCTAGAAATGCAGACTCAAAGTATTTATATAAAAGGAAGTTTGAACACCAAGGAATTTCCAAAACCGAAAATATTCTCAAGATATTTTTCTATATTAACCCAAATTCGGTTTTCATAATTCCTGTGAATGCACTGTCCAAAAATAATGATCGAAATCTCCTTGGAAAATCTTTAACTAGCAAATGCACATTACTAATTCTTATTTTCCATATATAATTAAAAATCTTAATTAAAAGATTTTTAACTTATTTAAATTCGATCTTGGGATTTACTTCCTTCTTAGCTGTTAAGGAATATCTTTGAACAATAAAAGAATACACATTAATGTGCGTGTTCAAAGTGTGTCGATATCTTACTCTTGCAAGTCCTTTTTCATACTTAGTCACTTGAAACCGATTTACCATACTTCCAAACAAGTTTGGAATTGGTTCATCTGACTTTCAAGAACTATGTGATTGATCAAGTAACACTCAATCACAAACCATGGGTGTAAAGGTTTTACCAAAACAAGTTTCGATTCTACCTCCATGTGAGTACTATGCATAGTTACACTAGCTTACCAAAATTCGGCTGACTAGGTACTAGGATCGGTTCCCTACATATATTTGGTATCTAACTTGTATGCACTGCACATGTCCATAGGATCGGTTCCCCTTTCTTCTGTAAACCTTGATGCACCTCATACAAGGATCGGTTCCCCCTTGTGATGTACTGCACCTCTTACAAGGATCGGTTCCCCTTTCCCAAAATTTGGTCAGACACTCACAAACCCGATCATACCCCAGGTGATTACTTAAGATCGGTTTCACTAATAAAAGTCATACCAATACATAAGTCATGCCTCATGTGAATAGTTTTACCAAGAACACAAACAAGTCACGAGCGGTTATACTAATCACACATATTGGTCGTTCATAAGATTTGCAATGAAGAACAACCCCAATAATGCCTGGAGATTTCCTTTTCGATTCACAATGTATGGGATGTTGATCTAACGGTTGAAATATATTAGCTTGGATAAATTAGGTTTTTCATCTAACGGTTAATATTGAATGCAGTGTTACCAAGGTAACTTAGATTGCAAACCCTGATTTGAAAACTATGTAAATGAGACGTCTAACAACTAGAAAAAATAATCCCCACACTTCTTGTGTGATACTAGTTGGTTTTGCTAGAGTCGATTCTCCTTTAACCGTAGGTTTCTTCTCGATACCCTGTCGGTTAACGACTTAAAGGCTTCATTGGGATTGTGAAGCCAGACGAAACTACTTCTCTTATAGTTGAGCGATCTGATCTTTCCATTTTCTGTCGTATAAGTTCAATTGAATAATTAGCTTGAGATTATATCTACGATAGGGCAAGATAAAAAGAAATCACAAACATCTTCGTCTCATCGTTTGTGATTCCGCAGTTTCGCTACCATACGATTTAGATTATTATGAGGTGATCAATAATTCTAGGCTGTTCTTCGGGAATATAAGTCTAGGTTATTGATTAGTTCCTGTTCAGCTTGATTTTATCAAAAGACAGAACAAAACTCGTAGGTTTATTTGTGGGTGACAGATTTATCTATTATCCTAGACTTTTCTATGTGATACAGATTTTTTTATTAAAGTCTTCGACTTTAGGTCGTAGCAACTCTTGGTTGTGGGTGAAATCAGCTAAGGAATCCAAAGAGTAGTATCTTGCTGGGATCAGAGATGTAAGGAGCGCAACTATACCTTGAATCAGTGTGATATTGATTAGGGTTCAACTACAGTCCAGACTGAAGTTAGTTTGTAGTAGGCTAGTGTCTGTAGCGGCTTAATACAGTGTGTTGTTCAATCTGAACTAGGTCCCGGGGTTTTTCTGCATTTGCGGTTTCCTCGTTAATAAAATTTCTGGTGTCTGTGTTATTTCTATTCCGCATTATATTTTGGTATATAATTGAAATATCACAGGTTGTGCGTTGTATCGATCAATTGTGAAATACAACCTTTGGTTGTTGATTGGAAATTGATTGATCCTTGGATATTGGCCTTTGGTACCATCCAAGTTTATACCTCTTGTATTTGATAAAGACTCGCAGATTTCTATGTACTTGAGTATAGATCAAATCGAGAGATAGATGTATTAACTCCTTGATATACTTTTTATTTAAGATTGAGTCTGACTGTCTAGTTGATTTTCTTAAAATTATATTCGAGTTAGTCCATACAGATTGCTAATCGAAATATTGGGTGAGGTTGTTAGACCCCCGCTTTTTCAACCACATTGCAGAGAGAGTATTTTTTTGTAGGCTTAGATAATAAGTTTGTAAGTCCATTGGTTGGACTGGTTTTGTAATCATCCCCTTAAGCCAATAAAAGAGAGTTTGTTGGCTTATATGTTTGCCTTAGTATCATGTTGATTGGAAAATACTCTCCCAATTCTATGAAGCATAAACATGGTAGAAGCCCCTTTGTAGTATGGGCTACATTGCTGGTAGAGAAAATCTAAGTAAGTCTTCCGTTGCATAACTCAGTGAAGTTAGTTGTTTGCATAAGTGAAAAATCATAAGGCTGAAATACGAGTGGCTGATAAGAGATCAGTGAACCACTTTATTGTCGGGTTACAGTTGCGCAAAATTTTTCTTAGAGTATTTGCAGGTGTGACATTAAGCATGGAAAAACCTAATAACCATGTACATAATTTGGTACGAAATTAGCCCGTCATTTTCGAAAATAGATAAACGATATGATTAGTTAGGCTCTTTATTATATTAATTTAATTACCACAAAATCTATTAACATAAAATATTTTTATTTTTATTTTTCTTTTTGTAATAATCATTCTAAGAAGAGTTCAATTATATGTCAAGATACCATCCAAAAAGCATCCATCGTTTATCATTTTCATAGCTATCGTGTGAATGTGCTAACGTGTAAAGATATTCATACTTATTACACCAGTTTAATACTAAACATTCTTCGTTTACCATTTTCATAGTTGTCGTTTATCATTTTCAATTATACGGGTTAGCTAACAGGTAAAAATATTCCTCCAAGATGAGCGAAACAAGTTAACATCTGCATGAAACTAAGGCAAGTGCAAGAAAGTAATGTGCAGAAAAATATTATTCAAGCAGAAAAAGCAATGAACCAAGAACTCGAGGAGCGGAGCTCCAATTAATTATCAACAAAACATAAGTGAGATTTGAAATGGTTAACTTTTTCATCCGAGTGTACAAACTAATTGATGTTACATGAAATATGTAGAGGTACTTATATTTTCATTATACAATTTCATTTTTATCGGTGTATCGCCTTTATATGATTTCATCAGTTGAAATTTACATTCTCAGAAATTATGGCTTAAAAGTCGGTAAAAATATACATAGAGATATTTCTAGAACTATTAACATATGTAAATTAGTATTACATGCACCAAATCTGACTAACATCGGAATATTTATGTTTATTAAAAATATAAACACCAAAATATTAATTAAAAAAAATCATCAATATAAGATGAAAACTTAATGCATGAGTTAGAGACAACCAAATTAAGGGTCTCATGATTTAAAGAATCTGTAACTACCTAACATACTTAATAGGCCCATTAACACAAAATAAGACGTGCATAAATTTGGTCACAATCAGGACATTCAATTTCATAACAAGCAAGCATCACAAAGAGGTTGAGCCCATGCCGTAGGATGGGTTGATACCTAGTTTCATTTTATTTTTTTGTATGTGAGACACAATAGGTACTTACACTAATTTTTTACTCTAACAGTGTAAGTAGATGCATTCGCATGCGGGTAATATCGTATTGATTATTTAAAAAATAATAATATTATCATATCTGAATGCAAAAATGCGAATATACTAACAACACCTGAATTCGATCTAAAAAATGAACATAAAAAGTTTTCTTCACTTCAATTTTATATCCAAAATTTCATTTAGATATTGAATAATATCCAACATAAAATCATAAGAAAGTGAAAACGCGTGGGTACAAAATACATCACCAAATTTTTCGTTTTTGATAGGAGTATGAACTTGTGTAGTACTTTTAACAATCAATAAATGCGGAAGTAAAAGCACACACACATAATATTTTTTAAAATTAGGAAACCGCAATAGCAGAAAAACCCATGTACCTCGTCCAGGTTTGAACACGAAACTGTATTAAGACGCTACCGCCACTAGTCTACTATCAGAATTCAGAATGGAATGTACTTGAGACCAAATTCACCCTCCAAGTGATTCAGTTACAGTCGCGCTCCTTACATATCTTGAACCTCGCAAGATTCTACGCAATTGATTCCCTTCACTGACGTACTTTACAACCTCAGACTTGCTTTAGCCAAAGTGAAGACTTTTGATACCAATCTGCTCTAAAAGATAAGCCTATTTGATTTCCGTTTATATCAAAGATCAAGGTGAGGATCTTCTTCTTTTTTGCAGTATACAAATCTAGCAAACCTTACAAATCCGAAACTTACGACTCCCGAAGAACAACCTAGATTCTTAACTACCTCTCAAGAACAATCTTCAAAAGATCAATAAATATCAGTTTTCAGATATCTATCATGCGGAATCACAAAGTATGAGACGAAAAGAACTTTGTAATTATTATCTATTTTGCTTGAAAGAAATTAAGAAAACCTCGATAACAGAAAAGCAAGTGTAAGGACCCTCAAGTTCGTTAACGCTAGTAGGCTAGTCAAGAGACGATTTGGCCGTTAATAACACGAATATTAATTAATAGAAATTAATCTAACAACAATTTATATATGAAATTATTACCGTTGGATAGATCTCGAAAAGTTCTGCAAAATGGACTACTTGAAATTATTATCGAACATCGTACGGGGGAGAAACGATTCTCAGAAATTTAGTGCCTAAGTTTCACAAAAGTCTACTGGAGTTGACTTAGCCATTGACCGTCCACAGTTCACCGAAACTGTTGCTTGGAATTGACCGGACCAGACCTGAACTTTGATTAATAAAGGTTATACCTTAGTAATTATCAAAGGATGGATATAATAAAACCCTTTTGGTGTAATAGGAGTGTAGTGTGTTTCGTTCCTTACATCCCAAGAGGAGTTCAAAAAAAGCTATGTGAATCGGTCACAACTCATGCGAAAAATCGGTTCGACTCGGTTTCAATAATTATTCGATCTAATTTGTTTTACTCAATCTTCTTCATTAATTCAGGTGTCCTTCTACCTTTTACCAATTATCGGTGTTAACAATTACCTGTTTACTTATCATTAAAACAAATAAATATGTCTGAATCAAGAGGGAATCAATCAGGTGAGTTTTCTGGATCGACTTCAAAATCTGATAAAATTTTAAAACCTGATGAACTTAATCATAGTACTTCAGAATTTGTATCTTTCATTCCTGATGAGGATATCGATGAGATCTTAGATGAATGGAAATATAGTTTGATTGGTCGACTAGACCTAGTCAAGATCAAATTTGGTGTTGCAGAATCATCGCTGAGACGACAATGGAAAAATGCAGGTAATATTCAATTAATTCCTATTGGAAAAAATTATTCCATCATTAAGATTGAGAATGAAAATGATATGAAATTAATATGGAATGGGGATTGGGAGGTTGAATCACAAGTTCTTAAACTCAGAAAATGGGAACCTAATTTCAACCCAGAATCACAAAAACCTTTTATGTCTTATGTGTGGGTACAACTTCCTGGCCTAAGCATAGAATACTGTTAAGAGAAGATTCTGATAAATATTGGAAAAGCTTTGGGTAGACCAATAAGAGTTTATGAAACAACTCTTAAGAAGGAAGCAGGTTTTAATGCAAGTATTCTGGTGGAAATGGATCTAGCTAAAGAAATTCCTAGCAAAATCAGTGTGGAATCTAAGTATGGCAAATTTGAACAAGCAGTAAATATTCCAAATATGCCAAAGTTTTGTTATCATTGCAATATAGTAGGTCATCTCACAACAGAATGCAGAAACAAAAAAGGAAGCATGAAATACCTACTGGTGAGGCTGTGATTTATAAAGAACATAAGCAAATTTGGAGAGTTGTTAACAAAAAGAAGACATCATCTCACGTTGGTTTTGATATATGTAATCGTGTTGCTCCAGTGGAGCCAAGTACTACTTCAGTGAAACCAAGTACTCCAGATTTACAAGTTTTGGAAACTAAACATGAAAAAACTATTAATTCAGGTAAATTTCAGGTGTTACAAGAACTGAATGATGAAGTATTTAACTCAAATATTGAATTTCCATCTTTATCAGTATAGAAGTTATTAAGTGCAGCTGCTGGAGATCTTGCCATCAATAAAACTAGCATAATTATACAACCAATTGGGACGCAAGCCTCAAATAAAAATGTACCAAAACTGAAACAAAAGGTAATACATGGGAGCATAGTAACTACAAGACAACAAGATGCAAATTTGGTTATAAATGGTGGTAAAAGAGAATTATTGAGAAGAAACCCTTCTCAATCTCAACCTTCTAAATGAAAGTAGTTTACTGGAATGTCAAAGGCCTGAGATGATTGAGGGCCAAAGACAAACTTAGGAGTTTAGTAAATTCTTCTAATCCTTCTTTAGTTATTATTGCATAACCAAAAGTACACTATTCTTCAGAGTTTTGCAAAAAGTTGAAGCTACCTGGAATGCATTATGAAGCTATACACAACTCAAGAAATGGTAATAAAGGTAATATTTGGATATGTGGAGCTCTTCAATTCAGAAACCTAATATAATACTCTCATCTGATCAATCAACAACAGTAGAAGTGGAAGACTCTTTAATAACTGGGATTCATGATGCAACTCTAACAATAAATAGAAGAAGTTTATGGAATGATTTGGTTAAAATTAGTATTTTGGAAAAGCCATGGTTAGTAATGGGGGATTTCAATACTATAATGAGAGAATATGAAAATAAGGGTGGACTAAAGCCCCTGCTGATATCCATGTTGGAATTTAAAAAATTTCTCCATAGCTGTGGTTTAATTCAAGAACCAAAAAATGGCCTAGAATTCTCATGGTGTAACAACAGAGCTGGTAAGAATTATGTGCAATCTTGATAGAGTTGTTTTTAATGATAAATGGTTAGAAAAGTATTTAAGTTGGGGGTATAAATGAAAAAGCAGGGGTCTAACAACCACACCCAATATTTAGATTAGCAATCTGTATGGAAAAACTCCGAGTTACTTTACTAGAGAATCAACTAGACAGTCAGACTCAATCTAGATAAAAATATCTCAAGAAGTTATTATCTCTATCTCTCAATTTGATTTACTCAAGCAAATACAATCTGCGAGTCTTAATCAAAGAGAGATAACTTGGATGGTACCAAAGACCAATATCCAAGTGTCAATCAATTTAAATCAACAACCAATAAGGTCAGATATTCTAATTGATTGAACAATGCACAACCTGTATTATTTCAATTATATAACAAAATATAATGCGTAAAAGAAATAACACAGATACCAGAATTTTGTTAACGAGGAAAACGCAAATGCAGAAAAACCTCGGGACCTAGTCAAGATTAAACATACAATGTATTAAGCCGCCACAGACACTAGCCTACTCCAAATTAACTTCGGTCTGGACTGCAGTTTAACCCCAACCAATCTCACACTGATCCAAGGTACAGTTATGATCCTACGCCTATGATCCCAGCAAGATACTGCGCACTTGATTCCCTTAGCTGATCTCACCCACAACCAAGAGTTGCTACGACCCAAAGTCGAAGACTTTAATAAACAAATCTGTCTAACACAGAAAAGTCTAAAAGATAGATAAATTTGTCTCCCACAAATAAACCTATGAGTTTTGTTACGTCTTTTGATAAATCAAGGTGAACAGGAACCAATCAATAAAACCATACTTATATTCCCGAAGAACATCTTAGTTTTATCAATCACCTCACAATAGTCTTAATCGACGTAGCAAAAAAGATATTGTGGAATCACAAACGATGAGACGAAGATGTTTGTAATTACTTTTATATCTTGACTTTAGGAGATAGAACTCCAAGCCAATTATTAAAATTGTACTCGTACGATATAAACATCAAGATCAGATCACACAACTACAAGAAAAGTAGTATCGGTCTGGCTTCACAATCCCAATGAAGTCTTTAAGTCGTTAACCTGGTTTTAGAAGAAGAAAACCAAAGGTTAAAGGAGAATTGAATCTAGCTTAGCAAACTAGTATCACACAGAATGTGTGGAGATTAGGTTTCCCAGTTTCTAGAGTTCTCCCTTATATAGTCTTTCAAATCAGGGTTTGCAATCAATATTAGCTTGGTAACAAAGCATTCAATATTCACCATTAGATGAAAACCTGATTAGATACAAGATAATATTTATCAACCGTTAGATCGAAAACATAGCTTGTTATACACACATGTACTTGAAGATTTCGGGTTTGTGTAACCGTACCCAAACTTGTACATTAGTTGGTTCAACACTAGTTAACCAAATGGTTAGCCAAATGATAACTTTCATATCAACCATATTCTTCTTCACCATAACTAGTCTAAGTAACTCAAATGAACTAGTTAGAGAGTTGTTCAATTGCTATGAGATCTCATGTACTACACAAGACACAATTGAAGCAAAAACGATGTGATTCACTCGAATCGATTCATGAACTATAAAGCCACAGTTTGCAATAGCATTCCTTAATTTATTAAGATAAGTTCACAAACATCATTTTTAGACATAACCTACTCAAGTTCGCAGACTGGGTTCGCGGACTCAAGTTAACCGGTTGGAGTTTACAAACTCCAACAGAAATTCTCGGGTTGAGAACTTCCGTCAGTTCGCGGACTGAGCTTGCGGACTGAAACTGAGCTACAACTCCAGCAGAAATTCTCTGGTTCGAGAACTACGCCAGTTCACGGACTGAGTTGACGGCTGACTTTTAGATTTCACTTGATCAACAAAGTTCGCAAACTTCGGTTCAAGTAATAAGGACTTATACATATATGTGTTACCACAACAATGGTTATATTGTCTAAACTCTCATTTTAATCATTGAAACATTCTCAGAGGGCGTTATATAGTTGTTATTCACAAACTATTTTTCGTCAGAGCGATTTCCAAAGTGCTTGAAACATAACACGACTTTTGTCACTGGGTAAAGATGAACTTGGGCTAAAGCGAAAGCTTTACCAATACATATTTCAAGAAATAGATAAGCGAGATATACTCAACTCGAAATGACATATGTGTATAATCTTAGTCTATATAGTAATACAACTTTTGTCTCAAGATAGGATATAGAGTAGATAGACTTTTGAGTGATAGATAAGTTCAAGTCTGCACATACCTTTTAGTCTATGAAGATCCACTAGTTCCTTGAGTATTCCTTCGTCTTGTATGATGATCTCCATGGAGTTCTTGAGCTCAACTACACTTTCTATCCTAGTCTGGGACCTTAGCTATAATAGACTAGAAATCAAGATTTTATAGTTTTGATCACTAACATTGACAAACATGCTTGAGATAGCAACGCATGCGAGTTTGACCGAGCAATGGTCTAACAATAAAGTTGGAAGTAGAGGAATCTCATATCATAGTACTTTATATGGAGGGAATGCAGACATACCAAAGCCAAAGAATACTCCATTTAGAGCACTAAAAGTTTGGAAAACTCATCCTTGATTTCTTGAACATAATTACTAAGTCTTGGGAGCAATATTTGGTTTTTAATCTTATCTTTGTATTCATGAGTAAAATGAAGAGACTAAAAATTGACTTGAAGGAGTGAAACTGGTCAGTTTTTGGAGATGTTAACAAGAATCTGAAACAAATAGAAGATGAAGTAATGGTAGCTACAACAACATCAGATAATAATCCTTCAGACAACTTTTTGTTGAATAAGTTGATTACTTCAAGGGGTAAACAAGAAGTTCTACTTCAACAACAAAGAGAGATGCAGCAGAAGTCAAGGGTGAGTTGGTTAAAAGATGGAGCATTAAACTCAAGGTACTTTCATATCAGGATGAAATTAATACAAGCTCAGAGTATGATAACTGAACTGGAAAATGATGCAGAAATTATTATCACTAATCAAAAAGATATTGCCAATAAACTGGTAAATCATTATGAAACAAAATTCAAACACCAAGAGGTGAATATAGATGAGAGTATTTTTACAAATATCCCCAAGGTTCTTACAAGTGAAGACAATAGTATGATAAATTCCATCCCTTCTGATGAAGAAATTAAAGTTGTCGTCTTTGAGTTGAATCCAGAAAGTGCTCCAAGTCCTGATGGATTTGTAGGATGGTTCTACAGATTCTCATGGGAGGTAATTGGAGTTGAATTAACAAAGATAATACAATTGTGCTGGAGAAAAGGTTTTATTCCACATCAATTAAATGCAAACTTTCTGAAATTGCTTCCAAAAGAGAATAATGCAAAAAAAAAAAAAAAAAAACAGTTTAGACCAATAGGTCTTATGAATTTCTGTTTCAAAGTTTTTACAAAAATATGGGCTACAAGGTTAGAGAAGGTAATAAATAAAATAGTACCCCCTCAGCAAGGATCTTTTATAAAGGGAAGAACAATTCAAGAACAAGTTTCCTTAGCCTTTGAGATGATAAATGAAATTGAGACAAAGAGGAGAGGATGGAATTTTGGTTTAAAGATTGATATCACTCAAGCATATGATTCCCTTAGCTGGAAATTCTTGTTTCAAGCATTGCACAAATTTGGAATTCAGATCAAGGTTTGCACTGGCTACAAGTTCTTCTCCAATCTGCAAGGATATCAGTATTAGTCAATAGAGGTCTAGAAGGTTACTTTCAAGTTGGTAGAGGTCTGAAACTCATCCTTCACATATCTTTTTTGCTGATGACATTTTCCTATTCTGTAATGGTGAAAAAAAGAATATAAGAGAGCTAATGTCTCTTCTTAACAAATATCAAGATGCATCAGGGCAACAAGTAAATCTTGAGAAAAGTAAGTGATTCATTGGTGGTACTAGTCAAAATAGAAGAGTGCAAATTTCTGAAGAATGTCATGTAGTTTTGGCTGACTTTCCAGACAAGTACTTGGGGGTAATATTGGTACAATGTAGTGTGAAACTCACCATATATGGAGTGTGGTTGATATGATGCAAGAGAGATTGGCTGGTTAGAAAGGTAAGATTCTATCATTTCTAGAAAGGCTCATACTAGTTAAATTTGTTCTCAGCAGTTTGCCTATTTATTCAATGTCGGTGTATAAGTGGCCTAGGAGGGTAATAAAGGAGTGTGAAAGAATTATTAGGAAATTTTTATGGTCAGGGTAATAAAGGAGTGTGAAAGACATGTTCTCCAATAAGTGAAGGTGGTCTTGGACTGAGAAGACTAGAGATCGTCAATAAAGCTCTTTTAATGAAGCTACTCTGGAGGATTCAAAATGGAACTGATGATTGGTCAAAAAAAAAAAATCAATCAAAGTATAAGAATAAAAATGGTGAATGGATTACTTATTACAATAAATCCTCAATTTGGCCAGGAATAAAGTGGATTATTGGTGAAGTGGAGGAAAATAATAGATGGATTGTTGGAGATGGAAGTAGTATTTCTGTTTGGAAAGATAAATGGGTGAGGGAGAAACCACTGCAAGAATTATATCCTAAAAATACATATATTTTGCAGTTCCCAAATACGAAAGTTTCAGACTTTATTCTTGATGGTGAATGGATAGTGCCAACAGAACTCATGGAGATGATCAATATAAATGATTTGGCAGTAGTTAGTGAAGGTAGAGACAAGAGAATTTGTACTGGGACTATCAAAGGACAATTCACAGTTTCTTCAGCAGTGGAAGTTATAAGACAAAAAAATTCTTCTCTGCGCTGGACTAAAAAGGTATGGCACAAATCTATTCATCCCAATATTTCTAGTAATGTTTGGAAACTTGCTAGAAATATATGTGCAACAGATGATAATATTAAGAAGAGAAAATTCAATATGGTATCAAGATGCATACTATGCAGAAAAAAGGAGGAAACAAAAGAGCATATGCTATGGTACTGTAATTACAGTGAGATCATTTGGAGCTTGCTTGGTGGCATTTTTTAATTTAAAAATCCAAGGTCTTTTAAAGATATATTTCAGTTGGCAAAAAACAGGAATCCTGCTATACAAGAAGTATGGTTGATGGGGGCATTTATAAGTATGAAGGAACTCTGGTTTCTGAGAAATAATTGTACCTATGGTAAAGGTAAATGTGACCACAATGCCACTAAGAAGAAGATAACACAAGCAATTGCAGATGGTGATATCAGATTGACTGCAAATATGTGGAACAAGTAGTATGATCTGCAGATACTCAAGAATTTTGGTTTGAAGATAAGGGGTGTGAAGAATCTGATCATTAAAGAAGTATTCTTTCATTTACCAGAACAAGGGAAATTACTGCTCTGCTGTGATGGTCCATCTAGAGGAAACCCAGGATGTGCATGTTATGGGATTGTGGGAAGAATTAGCACTAGAGAGTTTGTTATTGCTATTTCAGGTGGTCTAGGTATCTCTACTAACTACTATGCAGAAATCTTTGCAATCCGTAGGCCATTCATCATGGATTCAATGAACTGGTATTAAGAACAGATTCAAAAGATGTAATAAGTGCATTTCAGATTAATAAACTTCCATGGTTTGCAGTCACAAGGTGGGAAAATATCTGTGCAAATGTGGCTTCTTGGAGTTTCAAACATAGTTATAGAGAAGTTAATTTCTCTGCAGATACAATGGAAAAAGGAGCAATGTTAAGAAGAGGAGAACATAAACTATTTGAAAGTAAACCCCCTTTTTTGAATTGTCTAGAAAATCCAGATCAAGTGTATTTTAGATTTTTTAGAAATTCTTATATATGGATTTCTTGTGTTTCTTTTTTCTATTAGTTCCTTCGATTTGTAATTTGTAATCTCTTTGGTTATTAATAAAATTTGATTGTTAAGCAAAAAAAAGTAAAAGGAGTGTGAGTGTGTATTTTCATTAGACAGTTTGCATTTGTTCTCTTCACGTGTTGTAAGCAAGAGGTGGTGATGTCCGGTGGTATTGAGATATCTAAGGTGGTGGTGGCAGTTTTCAATGGAAACAAGGAGTAGGTGACACAATCTATTAACTTAGATTACTTAATTTAGATAAAGAGTAAGGAAGTGGTTGTGGTTGTGGTTATTGTTGCCGTAGAGTTATACTTGAATGAAAATGAGTTAATTATGATGTATTGATGAGAAAATATTAGTGAGGTGTTCATGAATAAATCATTAAAATATGGTAAGAGGTTAGGTTGAACTTGAAGGTTGGGTCATATAAATGAATTGATGAGGAAGAACTCATTATAGTGTTCTTAATAAAGATGATGATTAATTATTCGTGATGGTGATGATGATTGTGAAAGCTACATGAAACCATTAAGGTAACCTCTTCTATGGATTCCAATGTGTTTTTAGTGATTTGTGTATGTATTGAAAATAGAAATAGAGTAGAAACAATTATTCATTTTTATTATGAAATTTCATGGTTTTTAAGTGAATTAATTTATGCTCACTGTCCTGTATCTATATACTTGTTTAGACACTTTATAGAATGAATTAGTGATAGATCTATAAATGTAATCTGTAGCCCTTTGTGTAGTGATTCTTCGAATATAAATTTCTTTCAGTTTGGTTGAGAATCGAGTGAGATATGGGGGCTAGAAAATGAACCGTAGAGACTGTATATCTGCATTGTCGGTCACGAGTAGTGATATGTATGAGCTTCGTAAGACAGGTTAGAGTTAGATATAGAAAATGTTCAGTAGGCAAAAGTCGTAGAGAGTGAACTCTTTATTCTATAAAACCTGAGTTTGATACTTTTTGAGTTGTATTGAGTAAGATAGAGACCTATGAACTTGATCCCCAGAGCTGTGTTTAATGTTCAACACTTGGAGAAATTAGTTGAGTTTTTGGGAAGAAGATGAGTGAGTCAGCCGAGTTAGCTTCTGACTCAACTGAGTCGGTGCGAGTCAGACCAGTTCGGGTCTTGGAGCGGGTTAACGGGTCGGGTCATGGGTTGACCCAATGGATCTGTCAAACGGGTAGTGGGCCGGTACAGTGGGTCTTGCCGGATCAGGCCCATGGGTTTGAACTTAGGCTAGAAACCTTAATTTGAGTTTTTGGCTACTTATGGTCCGAATTAGTTTTCGGTTCCTTCTGCAAAATTGTATGTTTTTTCGAGGGTTTCAAATAACACCCAATTTGACCCCATTTGGATTAGTAGATAATTATTTAAGACCAAAGTACATATTACCATGTTATAGAACCATTAGTTATTTCACTTAGTTATAACTAGAAACTTGTATGACATTGTACTATGATTATTGTGTGAGCCTATTGGCTAAGTTATTAGAGTGCTTGTGTGATTAACAATTGATCTATATTAACAACGATCGATTCAAGGATGAACCAGTGGATTATGGATCTCGAGGTAGGCAAGGCTTGTCATCAAAAGAGGTGGGAATCGATAACGAACTCTCTTGGATTCATTATTGTTTTATAAATCTTTATATTGTGACTTTATATTGTGAAATTCATGCATATCTTTGTGTGCTTTGTGTGGTGTGAAATGTGTTCCGACACAATATCTAGTATTCTATGGCTAGGGCGATACACCGCAATATTGCATGGCCAAAAAATTTTCTTCCTTTATATCTCATTCTATGGCTAGGACGATACACCGCAATATTACCTAATCGGTGTAGAATTGGCATCAATATTACTCTTTCTTATGTGCGGCAACACACATCTCATACATGGATGTTTACAGTTCTTTTAAATTACTTTGAAAAAGTTAAGTTCTACAATATGTTTTACTGTCTTTCCGTGTATTATCGTCTTTCGATAAAACCTGCATTGTCTTCAAATCATAATAATGATTACTTGAAAGTTAGTTGTTATTTCTACTAGGAACCCATTTTAGGGATGATGTGCTCACCCATTCCTACTTTCAGTTTCAGAGATTGATCAGAGTGCGCAGCGGGAATTTCGTGGCGTTGAGTCTTCTACTATATTTATTATGTTGTATATTCTATTTGCAAACCAAATGACTATTGTATATGTATAATTTGAGAGGATTTCTTGTTTATATATATTTCAGAGCGGGACTAGTTTTTGGGTTAAGTTTTGTAGCAGATTTCTTAATTGAATGTTTAAGTAAATGATTTAGACCCTTAGTACCTCTTTATTTAGTTAATCTCTTCGATTAGTCAGCTACTAGCTTTAAGGGCGCTACAACAAGATCATGGTTCATGAATTATAAAGGTAAAGATAGTCGGACATGGCTTCATGAATCACCAAAGCGAATTCTTTTAGTTGTAGACCTAATTATGTTTCTCAAGGGAAACCTAGGTCTATAGAGGACGACTAAAAAAATCAACTAAGTCACAAAGTGTCAGCGATTGAATTTCTCATTTGAAATAGCATCTCTATTTATAGTTTTTCAAGACTGAAGGTTGCTTAGTGTTCAATCTAAGATAAATTGCGAATCAAGCAAACACTTTAGGTCTTGAAAATACAATAGAAGAATATACACTAGGTTCCTGTTCTGGAATCGTATGATGATTTTTCGGTTTGGTAAGTATTCCAAAGAATTAAAGCAATTTTATGTTCATTTAAACACCTAAGAATTTAATCATGATGCACACACATTAGTGTTTGAGTGATCAATGAAGTCTTATAAGTGTTTGAGAGAGTTATAGCAATGCTAAACATATTTAAAAAATAAGTCTTTGAGCATATGCTTAAAACTTAAACAGGGACAGTTGGTACAACAGTTCGTGAACTATTAGGCTTGTTCATGAGTCAAGGTGCAACGGTTCTTGAACCGGGTTCGCCAACCCTACAAGACTACCGAACTCAGTTGACCACGGTTCGTGAACTGGGTTCGTCAACTTCTAGCCTAATACCAACTTTAATAAACCAGTTCATAACGGTTCGTGAACTGTTCCCAACTGAACTCGCGATTTTCGAACTGGTTCGCCAACTTTCCTGTATTTCCGAAACTCATATATCTATGGTATGTGAACTTGTTTGGATACCTACCCTGAGCATAAAGTTCAATATTTTTCTCTTGTGATGTTTGAAATATTCCCACGTGATAAAATCATTTGCATAATTTTTTTCACTTAATCAATATTGTTTAGAACAAATGTTGTTAAGGATCGTTGAACATCTTTGCAAATTTATTAGAGTTGTGCAACGGAGGCTAGGAATGAGTAGCTTAGTGATTGAGTTGTTTACTTGTATTTGTTTATAGTGTAAATCGATATAAAATGTTTTATGTATAATATTGTGAAGGATAAATTTAAACCTAAGAAATGATATTTTTTTCCTATTGATTAATTTTGAAATATATTAATTTGATTTAAATAAATATAAGCATAAATTTTTAAGTCTCTCTCCGACCTGTAACGCTTCGAGTTCGGATCTCCATATGGGTTTGACCCTAGTATAGAACTCGGGGTGTTACAAGTCGGTATCAGAGCTCTAGGCTTTAGATCTTGAATAGACCGTAAATAAATTGTTTCGCATGTTGTTATGCATGCTTGTCTGATTTGAGTGATGTATTGATTTCTTCATCATAATAGTTGACTTTGTGTAACTCATGTGAATTGTTAATTATGCGCTGGATTGAATTGTCGTGTTGTTTACTATATTATTTATATTATGTGAATATTTAGGTTTACGTATTTTCTAAATTTGGGGACGAAATTTCTTTTAAGGGTGGTAGAATGTAATACCCTGTATTTTTAGTAATTGTTTCGGGTCGGGTTATACCCGGATTAGTTAACCTTGTGGCTTAGTTTGTTGTCCCTTAGCCTTAGCCTAGGTGGTTGGATTGAACTAGAAAAGCTACAATTTAGGGTGGAAAAAGAATAATCAATAATAAATAAAATTAACGGAAAATGAAAAATTAAAGAAAATAGTTGATAAAAATAACAGTAAGAAATAATTTTAGATTTGGAAAAGAATGAGAAGGAAAAAGAGATGGAGCTAGAGTTTTTAGAGAAGAAGGCTATGGATAATCTAGAGGAGATTGTAGTTAATTAAAGTTTGAATGCTAGACCCTTTCTCTTTTGGTGTTTTTTTTCATGTGTTTTCTTGTATGATTTTGTATTGTTAGGTTTCAGAAATCTATTCGCATAACTATGTATATTGGATTGATGATCAGATTGGTTCTTGTGATAGATAACATGATTGGGTTTTACTGGTTAAAATTTGAGAATAATCTACTGTTAATTCACCGTTGAATATATCTTATAATTTGGATAATAGTTTCTGAAATTCTGGACAGTTTCGTTTTGTTGTGTTTTTGATGTTTTTAGGAAGTCTTAATGATGTTAAAATGATTAGAAGTCTTAACAAAAGTTATAGATATATATCTTATCTTTAATTATCCTTTAGATTTTCTTAATTTGAGACTAATATGAATTTATGGTGAATAGTTTGGTAAAATGATTTTATCTACCTGGATTTTGTGATGCGTTTGTAAAATCAATATATTTTGATTGAGAAGTTAGTTTAACATGAAATTAGGATATGTTATACATGATGGTGTCAGGAATGTGCAATAAAATTTTGAGGTGTATCAGAGAAAGTTATCACCTGAAACACATGATGTAAAATGTCTGCAGTTAGTGTGTTTGATTAAATGCCTGAGATAAATGCATAATGTTTGTAGCATGTTGTTAAGCCATGGTTGCTTGTATTGTTTGTAAAAATGATTTCAAAAATTGAAAAGAGTTCATGTTTTACCGTTAAATGAAATATGGTTCATGCTAACGGGGGGTAATGATCCCCGAGAGTTAAATGGGTAATGATCCCCATGGGAACTTGTGTTTCCCGACCATCGATGACAGCTGTCCGTGCAGGTAAACGATAGGTGGATGTATGAACCAAGGTTTTTGTATCATGAATTAAACGGGTAATGATCCCCGAGAGCAGATGGGTATGATCCCCATAGGAACTTTTGTTCCTGACCATCGGTGGAGGCTGTCTGTGCCGATAAACGATAGATGGGAGTACGAACCAAGGTTTTCGTACCGTAAACTCATGGCTTCTACGTGACTATATTAATGCGTGAATAGATGTGTTGGATCATTTATGAATGCCTTTTTGAAAATTATTTTGGTATTGTAAACTCATGGCTTCTCTGTGACTATATTAATACGTGAATAAATGTGTTGAATCATTTATGAATGACTTGTTGACAATTATTTTGGTATTGTAAACTCATGGTTTCTCTATGACTATATTAATACGTGAATAGATGTGTTGAATCATTGATGAATGACTTGTTTACAATTATTTTGCTATTGTAAACTCATGGCTTGTTGTGACAATATTAATTTGTGAATCATATGTTAAAATCTAGATTAAATGATTTGTTGGAAACATAATTGGTGTTATGAACTCATGGTTTGTTGTGACAATATTAATTTGTGAATCATGTTTTGAAATGTAGATTAACTGATTTGCTAGATACATAATTGGTGTTATGAACTCATGCGTTGAAACTTAAATGGACGAATTGTGAATTGATGTGTAAAATTTAAATGGATGAATTGTGTTGTTATGAATGATGTATTGGATCGTATATTGGATTATTTGTTTGAAATATCATTGATATTATGAGCTTGTTAATTGAACATCTATATGGTTGAATCCTCGAAGTTGTGCAGAGTCTCTTGTTGTATGTTCTCTTTAATTAACTGATATTTATTTTCACATCTTGAGAGAATGGGGGTGCATTCTATTGAGCTGTCATCTCATCCCAATTAACATTCCTTGCAGATTTATTAGAGTTGCACATCAGAGGCTAGGAATGAGTATCTTAGTGATTGAGTTGTTTACTGTATTTGTTTATAGTGTAAAAGGGATTGGTAAACAAAAAAGGAATTCTATGTTGAATGACAATTCTATTATTTGTCTTCAACACACCTTAGATTTTATTCTCAAAGGTGTAACTGACATTCGTATGTCTAAACCAATTAGTTGTAGTACTCACCCTGTGTACCTCACCAGGAAAGTCAGTTCAATGGGTTACTCAAATGTTCAAACACGTAACAGTCTTCCTAAACCATCTCGTCGAAGAAGAACTCATGGATATTCTTCAATTAAGAAGGGAGATTATGTTTTTCATGATGTGAAAAAGGTACCAGGAGAAGGAAGCAATGAAAATATGGAAGCCAACCTAAAAAGGGTAATTGAAGGATATAAAAAATATCATCAACAGGCTGAAAAGTCCCTCTAAAAATTCTTCAGGTAAAAATCAACATTGTGTGTCATATTTTGATGATAGCAAATTTTATGATAACTTTTCACATCATAATGGTTTACTCCAGAGTTCAGGGAAAATATGTTTAACCAGAAACACCGTTCATTTGATGAGCTCAAGGATCATACTTGTGCTAATTAATCACAAGGTTGAAACCTCACTCTCAATAAAAATCCTGACATAGTGAGATTTTCATTCACTGGCAAAATATTTTTCTGATTCTCTATGCTATCCTCTTATCGTTCTTAGCTGGATGATCATTCACAAACATTTCTGCTTAAGTATTTGTACTTGGTGTTTTGACAAATCGTGGTTTCTTAACCTTAAATCTGCTATGTCAAAATTGCTACTCTTACTCTAAATTGTTCCCTTGTGTAAATACAATTTTCATTGAGTTAAGATCTGTGAGATTCCTCACATAAGTAGACATTTTCGTTGTATAGTCGTGTTATTTGAGTAATTCTCCTTTTTAGATGTTTTGTGTATAATGGGCCAAGATCGTGTTCATATGGGTATCCTTGTCACGAACCAACTCTGAAAACCCTAATCTCAGGGTTTCTGTGAAACCATTTAAATACCAAACCCATATGTTGAAAAGTACGCATACCACAGGCTACTTTTTCCGTCAAGAATGGCATCACCTTCAGGAACTTGTTATTTTCCAAGAGGTTTTCTTGATAAGGGTCTTGGTCTCTCACTCTAGGAGAATGAGAGGGGAACTCTTGAGGAAACTAATGACGCATCTTCCTAATCTCCTAATAACTTGTCAGATATTGAGGATGATGAAGAGATTTCTAATGAAGTTGTTCAAAACTTTATCGATAAGTTTAACGATGCAAAACTGTTGCTTGTTAACACTCTAAAAGAGTTAGATGGGTTAAAAACTGATTTGATAAAGGTCAACACCGACCTTGCTCTAATGAACACAAGACTTAAGGATCGTCTCAATGCTGTATCTGAAGATACTGTCAATTATGTCTGTCACAAGCTTGAAGGTCTTGGAACCAGTGAAGCTTCCGTACCAGAACTCTGATTATCACTTGGTTTTCTCTTTGTTTTTAGAGATGTTTTTGATTTATTTACTAGGGATTGGAATAGCCATTATTGTGAGTACACATAGCTATGTCCAACGATTTTCATCTTCAATGTTTTTAGATTTATTTATTTAAATTCTAAATTATTTGGAAGATGATTTCTTTTGCAATTTTAATGTTTATGATTTCATATATTGCAAATTGTTATGGGATATGTTGTTTACGTTCGTGAACCTGTGATTGTCCCATACTTGTTCAAAAGTTATCTTGATTATGTCGGTATGAAAGTATTTATAAAAGATAGAATGAACTTTTGACAATACAAAAGTTAAAGCCTTTTATGTCATTATTTTGATGGAAGAAAGGATAAAACTTTTGTTTACAAGGATTAAGTCTATTATATGTCATTGTGCAAATAGTGATGAAAAATATAATGAATCCTTGTTCATTCCGCAGTATTGGTCTTCTCCGATCCATATTCTTATGCATATACTGTGTTGCTCCGTAAGTTCTCTTATGTCGGGCATGATCAATTGAATTGATCACTTTCTTGAGGTTAATTTACTTATGTATTCCAATTTAACTAATCATGGGATCTCTTGTGGTTATTTTAATTGAATATATTGGATACAAATTCATGTTTTCATGTGATTTGGTTATGTCTAAAGAAATCCTTATTTTCTTGTAAAAGCAAGGTCGCCTTTGTTGTTCTTTCAGGAATGACATTTTATGGGGGAGAGTTCTTTTTGAACTTGTGCTTTATTGCCAAATCTTTGTGGGGAGTGCGGCTATGAAATATTATAGGGGTTATCTTGTATCTTTATAAACTCCTTAATGAATGCATTTAGCTTCGGCTTTATGATTGCATCTAAATAAGTTGATATGTTATTCTCTTTTAGTCATGAAGTATCTCTATGAAAATTTCATGAGGATCCCACTAGTTTTTGTACCTTTGCCAATTTATATTGACAAAAATGGGAAGAATTAATGTGTAGTTTCATACTACAAATACATATGGTTTATGGATCATTATGTAAGGGGGAGTGGTTTTCATGTCGAGATAAAGTATTGACTAAGGGGGAGTGATACATATTACCATAGTATTGTTGTCAAAGTTGTGATACAATTGAACTTTAATGTTGTGTAATAATACGATGACACCGTATAACAATGATCAAGAGCATTTGTTTTCTCATTGTTATCTCTACGGATCTTCAACAACTATGATGATGAGTTTAACACATTTAGAATCATGGAGTACTTGGAAGTGATGAAGTTTTCGAGTCGTGTTGAAGATGCCAAGGAGATCAAGCATTTGGATGAGAAGCTACAAAGTTTTATTTATTTTTTAATCCATATGTATTGATAGTTTTGTCACTAAAATTGACAAAGGGGAGATTGTTAAAGCATTGCTCGGTCGAACTCACATGCGTTGCTATCTCAAGCATGTTTGTCAATGTTAGTGATAAAAACTATAAGTCTTGATTTCTAGCTTATTTATAGATGTCTCGGACTAGGATATAGATTGTGTAGTTGAACTTAGACTTCACGGTGTTCATCATTTGAAGACGAAGAACTACTAAGACGATCTTGTGGAACTACATCGACAAAAGGTATGTGGAGACTGAAAACTCACCTATCACTTGGAAAGTCTATTTCTACTCTATCTCCTGTATTAAGACATAAGTAATATTACGATATAGTTTTCTATATACACATTTGAGATTTCGAGCTGAGTTTATCTCGCTTACATATTTCTCGAAATATGTGTTGGCAAGCTTTCACTTCGACCAAGTTCATCTTATATCATGTGAAAATTTCCAAGTAACATCTTACATGGTTTGTTGATACAATCATTTGGTGTAGACTTGGAATGTTTCGATAAATATTATTTCAATATCTTGAAAATTGCTTTGATGCTAATAGTGTGCGAAAACGGCTATTGTCATCCTCTAAGAATGTTTTAATGATTGAAATAAAGAGTTTAGAACATGTACCATCTTTGGATATAAGCATATAGTGTGTTCGCACATTAGTGTATAAGTCCAAAACCGGGAACCAAATGTATGCATACTTGTGTGTATACTAAATGGTTGATGGAGACTGGGTAAGTATGCGTATCCGTATGCATACTTGCGGAAGTTGATGACTGTGAATTTCTGCTGAGTTTGGAAATCAAAACCTGTTAGAGCATAGCTCGGTTGAACCCACCAAGAATTGGTATGTAAAGTTTGGTTGTCATATTTTAGTGAGTCAAAACTCATTTTAAGAGTCGCTTGATTATGTACTAGAGTCAACGTTCGTATAGGTTAGCTTCAAAGTATTAGGATATGAGACATTATAAGTATTGTGAAGACTTAAAAAAGTGAAGAAGTAAGAAGATACAACGACAACATCATCCTTCCACTTGAGGTTAGTGATATTTGACTTGAAATATTTCATTCCATAATGTATCTTTCAAGTCGTGCATATTGAAAACAAAACTACGAAGCATGAACACTCTAGATAGACATAGCATTAAGGAATACAATACGAAGTTTATTGCTTAACCATTAAACTTTGTATATAGGACATCGACATAATCGTCTGAATTCTATTGTGATTATGTATGGGTATGAGGTGAGGATTTTATTCTAAGAAAAAATGTTTTACATGTGTTTTAAGGAAGTAAGTTCATGAACTTTTTTTGTGAATCGAAAAGGAAATCGCCAAGCGTTATTGGTATTGTTATTCATTGCATATCTTTTGAACAACCAATATGTGTGATTAGTATAACCGCTCATGACTTGTTTATGTTCTTGGTAAAACTATTCACAAAGGCCTGACTTATGTGTTGTATGACTTTTATTAGTGAAACCAATCTTAAGTAATCACCTGATGGTATGATCGAGTTTGTGAGTATGTATGACCAACTCTAGGTAAAAGGGAACTGATCCTAGTAAGAGGTGCAACACATCACAAAGGGGAATCGATCCTTATATGAGGTGCGGAAAGGTTTATAGTATAAAGGGGAACCGATCCTATGGACATGTGCAACACATTTTTAGGCAAAGAGGAACTGATCCTATGGACATGTGCAACACATATAAGTTAGATACCATATATATGTGGGGAACTGATCCTAATAGCTAGTCAACCGAATTTTGGAAGGCTAGTGTGATTATGCATAGTACTCACATGGAGGTAGAACCGAAACTTGTATTGGTAGAACCGTTAAACCCGTGATTTGTGATTGAGTGTTCTTGATCAATCACATAGTTCTTGAAAGTTAGATGAACCAATTCTAAACTTGTTTGGAAGTGTGGCAAATCGGTTTCAAGGTTGTAAGTATGAAAGAGGACTTACAACGTAAGGATGTCGACACACTTTGAACACGTGCATTAATGCTTATCTTTTATTGTTCAAAGTTATTCCTTAATAGCTAAAGGAAGAATATCCCAGGATCGAAATTAAATAAGTTAAGAATCTTTTATTTAAGGTTTTTAATTTTATATATGGAAAATAAGAATTAGTAATGTGAATTTGGAATTATATTGCATATCTTGAGAGTATTTTCGGTTTTTGAAATTCCTTGGTGTCCAAAACTTCCTTGTCTATAAATACTTGAAGTTTGCATTTCTGGAAAACTAATCCTTCGTGACAGCAAACTTCCTCGGTTATGTTGTTACTGGTGTAGCCGCCTATTCGGAGAGGAGAGTAACCTAATTAGGAGAAATCTCTTACGACCGCTCAGTTTAAAGTCTTCTTTGGGATTGGGAAGCTCTATTAGTATTGTTGGTGGGAAACTATATAATTGTGATTTATCTTGTGTTTTCGATTGATTTGATTGACTAACGGTGGTTGAAATTTGATTGCACATAGTTTGTTTATGCTTGAGAATATTCTCTTCTGATATAATATTCACTCAAACTAGATCGAAGTTTCGACAGGGATCTTTAGACTATTGTTAGTGCTAAAGTACGATCTTGTGATAATCCATTGTTAACAGACTCCGTTCTGTGCGTGATTGATCACAAGAGATTCAAGTAGTTGTGTGCAGGCATTTAGTGAAGATTTGAAGACAAAGAAGATATTGAAGATTTATGACTTGGGTTTATAATCTTTGTGTGCACAATACTTATTTAGGTAAAAGAGGATCCAACTATAATCAGTTTATCCTTGTGGTAGATTGGATTGAATAGTTGTTTAGATCGGCATCAATACAATTTTTTGTGATTAAAAGTATTGATTGCAAAATCTTAACAATTACCTTTGGTAGTTGAGAATAAGATAGATCTAAGGACCTGACAAAGGAGTTTATTTGAGATAAACATAAGAGCCTTTGTCGAACTCATATCACTTGGTTGAAAAGAGTTGATACCAAACAGATTTGTGTTCCTTTACTGTTTGGAATACGAACCAAAGGAATTGTTCCAAGTACGTGACTTATTACAGGTCGAAGGCATGGGAATACAGATGGAACTAGGTGAACTATAGGTTTAGTTGCCTGATATCAACTATACGAAGTTGGTTTATTCTGTATAGAGGCTTAATCCTGAGAGTATTCAATTCTGTACAAGGTCCCGGGGTTTTTCTGCATTTGCGGTTTCCTCATTTTTTAAAATCTTGTTGTGTCATTTACTTTTATTTTCCGCAATTATAATTTAAAGTAAATTACACAAACATTAATTCCTATTTACTTGATAGCAATCCCATTGTGTTTGGTTAAGTCCGAACCTCTTATCAAGTAAACATACTTCGTTGATGTATTGTCTCGATCTCGTATCCATAGACGATCGCATGAAGTGTGAACCGATTAGTTGTTGTTGATGGTGGATTTTAGTTCAGGGCTAAAGTTGTAAAACCAATATTTGTGTAATCATCCTGCAGAGGATGAGACTATTTTATAAGCGATGAATACTTCTTCGCTTTATTAATTCACCTAGAATGGAGCATGTAGCAACAATCCCCTGAATATTCTGTGAATTTTAGCATTATTGATTAATGCATAGAAAGCCTTGTATTTCCTGTGTTGTTCCTAGAAGAACTCTCGTTGTTGGTGCGTCATGATGACTGATTGTTACTCGCAGCAGAGTAGCATGAATATCCAAGTACCAACAGTGATGCATGCACGAAATGCCCGTATAGGCTGTAAACTCTCGGTGTGTTATACTAGCCCAATTGAGCATGTAACTCTCGGTGTGTTATACTAGCACGATTGAGTATGTAACTCTCGGTGTGTTATACTAGCCCGATTGAGCGCCTAGACTGTCCATATCAGTCTAGAAACGATCACGATCATCCAACTTCACCAGCATGATTGGATGGTCCATAACAAATCCAATACCCCCAAGCGGGTATTAGAACATTCACTGCCGACCCAATGCGGGCCCCACATGATCGGCCTCCCCAAAAGGGGTGGCATAGCTTGCCAAACCAAGCGGAATGGACAAAAAACCCTAAATTAGGGTTTACGGCACATTACATGTGTCGCAAAACGATCTCAACCATCCATCTTCGCAGGCATAGATGGAAGGTGTAGATGCAAATTCAAAGGGCCCAAAGCATGTCAACACACTCACCGTGGGCCCGCATACACACATGAACAAACGGTCAGGACCAACCATGTTTGGTTGTCCCAATTCGTGCGCACAAAACAATGCATGAAGCATGGCCGGCCAAAACCCTAATTAGGGTTTGTATCAATCACGAGCGTCCATTTTCTCCTGATCGAATGAAGGGCTTAGGAGACAACTGAGAAGGTCTAGTGATCATCAATATGATCACCGTGGAACCACCTATATCTTCACCCGACCGACCAAGGCATATCATTCCTAGTTTCTCCAAAAGGAACGCCCAAACTATTGTGGTCGCGATTCCCAAATCACAAACTGATCTCGACCACTCAACTTCGCCAGATAAATTGAGTGGCTTAGATCACGTTTCCATGGGACAATCAGGTATAGGCGTAAATACCAGCCTGCCACCTACACGCCGGACCAAACTTCCGAGACCGACCGAGCTTGGTTGTCTCGAAATGCGTGCCTTGAAGATGGCATACCGCGCCCTTTAGGAATCCTTTGCGGCATAGGATTTCTGTCGCAAATCGATCACAGCCACTCAACTTCACCAGTAAATTTGAGTGGCCTAGATCAAACCTTCGTGGGACAGTGAAGCATGGAAATGGACATCAGCATGTCGTCTACACGCATGCCTGATCGGTCCTCCATGAAACGCCTCACATGCTTGGATTCGACCAAGCTGAAGGTGTACACTCGTGCACCTCCTAAACCCTAATTCGAGGGTCGCAGATGTGGGTCGCAAATCATCTCATCTGTCCAACTTCGCCAGCTCGGACGGACGCTCTAGGATAAGAGTTAGGTGACCAGTGAAGTATCACCGTGATCATCGTCTTCTACTCTACCAAACCATGTGGTTGTCCAAGGGAAGATTTGCTAGCGCAGCCTTCAAACCCTCACGTGAAGTAGGCAGGGCATGGTGCTCAACATCGATGCTTCATATATGCCGAATACATTCGATGCATGACATGCAGAGAATACACACGATACTTTACAAGTATCGATTTCCTAAATAACTTAGTTATTTAACTAGCATTACATGCTACCTTCTGTGGGTCCCACGATCCACACACTCGAGACATCAATCATGTCACAAACTGGGGGATACATCTTTGGGGTATTGGTCATGATCCACACACTCGAGGCGGTTTACAGCGTGCAACGTGCCATCACAAGAACGTGTTAGGAAGACATGGACGGTTAGTGATGATGGGAGAAGTGGGCAAGATTGATCGTGTGACACTAACACACCACTCCACTTCCTCTACTTCCTACGAGAGACGTGAATAAGTCTCAAATGACTTGTATAAATAGGTTCTCCTCCCTATTTACAAACAAATCACAACACAGAAACCAAGTGTTAATACAACACGTATTCAAACACCCAGAGCCTGCTTGCATTAATCGTAAGCCTTCTCACCTTTCTGTTACAAGTCATAAACAAGCCTACACCTTCACAATCTCAACACCTTCTTCGCTTCCCTCCATAAGATCAACCCCATCTCCTTCACTTTGTGACCAAAACAAGTCTGGAACGGCCATTTCTTGGTTTAGGCCAGAATTGTATAGATTGATCTCTCGAATCAAAAGAACTCATCGCGCAGTGCATTTGTTTAGGGTTTAGATTCACTTCTCATCCACACACCCCAAATTACCAAAACCAGCGGAAGTAGTTTTCACCCATAAACAATTGGCGACCACAGTGGGAGATTAATCTCTCGGTTGCAATATCAATATCCAATTCCCAATTTTATCTTTCAATACCCGATTCGATCTTCTCAAATTCAACGGGATAGATCTTAGATCCATTTCAATCGTTAACCTGTTCATTTATTTCAATTGAAAAGTCAAGTGTCTGTCTTACTATGTATACTCCTCAGCCGAGTTATCCGGGGGCCGAGAGTGATCCAAACCTCATGGAAAATATATCTAGAATGCTAGAAGACGTCCTAGAAAACCAAGTTGGTATCGATAGAATGCAGAGTGAGACGTTCCATCTTATGAATGATATAGCAGTTCGATTACGAGAAGGTTCTGCAGGTGCCTACCCGGAGAGTATCACGAATGACGACACAGTCGAATCTCTATCTAGAAATTATGTTTCTACCAATCAAGACGCGGAAGGAACACGTGGCCACACCAGGAGTCCAGGAGGAGACGAACAGCATAATCCGGCTAACGAAGGAGGATCAAAGAAACTCTACAGGGGAAATGACGTGTCAGGAATGCTGCAGACTTTATCAGACAAAAGAAAGGGGCCAGCCTATGAAACCCTGCTGGAATATTTATATCTCAAGACCCTTGCCGAAGTACAGAAAGCTGCCCAATCTGCCGCCACTTTTCAACCAAGCGAAGAACTACCTTAAGATGGGGGAGACATCCAAGAGTCACATGAGCACAGAGGCTGGAGATACCTGACTCAGCCAACTGACGATGACGCTATCGTTGACATGAGATATTTGAAAGAAGCAGCGCCTCAGCGGAGGAGGCCACCCAAGCGAGACGCGTATATGTTGGCATATGTCCCGACTCCAAAACATTCTTCATATCAAAGTCATCAAGAGATATCACAGCATCATCTGTAAAAGCAAGAAAAGCCTGGATCAACATACCCGCACTTCCCATTTTCCATGAATAAGGTCTTGGAATTATTGGAGATGTGGGTACAAGACGGGGAAGTTCAACTGCCTCAGGTATGGCGACAACCAACTGATCAGGAGATGATAGATACGAGATATTGTCATTATCATCATTTTCTTCACCACCCCACCATTGAATGCAATGCCCTGAAACGCATTTTCCAAGAGAAGCTTAGTTCTGAAGATTTGCCACCTGTCTCCGAAGATTAATGCATGAAATTTCTCGAAGTAAGAACTAGGGAGGTCTAAATTCATGAAGATGGAATTCCAAAAGAAAGTAAGTTTTATCACGTAATTTTTACAAGATGGTTTTATAGTTTACATGAGAAAGATTCAATGATCAAACGCTATGTTTTCATCCTTTCATACTAGCACGATATTTACAAATTCATATAAATATTGTTGTATTAGCCATATTAATCATAACCAGAATGCAAGTTTCATTAAGAATAATCTCTCTTTCAAAAAAATCATTCACAAAGAATTATCTCAAAATAAACCGATTCAAAAATCCAATCACTTACTAGTTCAAAACCTAAAATCAAGATTGTGAAAGGAAATCCTCACATCACTCAAAACTCCTAAAAACGAAAAGGAAAAACATAGTAGACGGCATAAACCGTTCAAGGGAAGTCCTTCAACAGCAACTCATCCTTCTCTGCATGGGCATCTTTCCTTTTGTGGAGAAGAGCATGTTCCAACTTCAACTCATGAGACAGCCTTTCAACCTTTTATTTTTGGTAATAGATGTTGTCTGCAGAAGGTACTTCACGCATTTCAGCTTGCAGCTTCTGTATTTTAGCAAGCCCTTCACAGAACCAGGAGGCATTAAATTCATACTTCACGAACATGTCACAGTAGAACTCTCATTTTTCGATTACTTCTTTAGAAGCGGTGCGCCCAGTCACGATGCCCATGTCATGGATAGAAGATAAAGCTTCTTCGATACGTTTGACTAATGCAAGACGACTTGTAAGCTTCTTGGTAGTGGCGATGTGACCATACTTCTTCCATATTTTGGTATATAACTCTTCGTACTTAGCTGGCACGCTAAACCCTCCAACTAGCACATGATCTCTGAAAGGAACGTCAAAAGAAGGCTCAAAGGTAACACCAGCACTGGAGTGCACAACCAACGCGTTAGAAGTCATGGGAAGCTCTTTAGAAAGGGTAGCGTCTACAACCATCGCGGATGTGGTGTTTCCAGAAGCTTATACATCGTCATTCCTCTCAATCTCGAGGTTGGCATCTTTCATAGACTCGTCTCCTGGATCGCCAGACTGATCAGGCTCCTCATTTCTCGCGGAGACGCTTCCTCCATCATGGACTGAACCTCCATCATCGTCGTTGTCTTCTACAAAGGTTTCAGTATTACCGGACTTCTCGGTATGAGGATTAATGTCTCCATACTCCTCACTATGGTTACGTGCCAATCTTGCTAAAGCATTTTCTTTCGGAATTCCCTGATCACAAACAAGACTCATCGTTGGTGGAAGTTACTTAAGAAAAACGAAATCAAAAGATCAAAGATGTTTAAAATACCTGTATATTAGAGGAATTGAGGATCACGGGGCCGCATGCTTGCTTCTTGGACTGGGGACTGTAGTTCTCAGTAGCATTAGCTCTAGATCGTTTACCCGGAAGTGGTTTCAACCGCTTGTGCTGCTTCAGGATCTCAAGAGACGGCATGTCACGAGGAGCTGTCTCAACTTCTTCCGAGAACATCTGGAAATATAACAGTTTTTTTCTCCAAAATTCCTTATACTTATCAGTTGCCATCAGTTTTCTTTCAATGGGAAAAAATAGAAGGCTCTGCTCTAGTGTGAAGACGTCAGCATTGAGAATGGACGGGACGATATCTGGCAAAGTAATTCATGGACGATGAAAGGGAACACCCTGGTCGAATCCCATATGGCGAGCGGCTCTGTTAATATTGTAAGAAACCGCAGAGAGGAACACATCGAAGAAAGTTGAAATATACCCTGACATACAACTTCGGAGGTAGATGGCTTCTCCGGAGCTCATGAGTCCTCCCTTAGTGTGCAACACAACGTCAGAAGAAATGGTGGAGGTTTCCGGTTGAATCACTGAAGAATGGACTGGCCCCCACGGGCGGAAGTCTATAGCATATACATTATCAAGATAGTCAACAAGTTTTAACCCGGGTTTTGGACGTTTGTTCTGCCAACGAAGTATCCTTGAACCACCATACAAACCAGAGAGAGAAGTTGCAGGTACAGGAGTGTAACCTCTGAAATGTTACCACAAACACGCCTGGAGGAAAGCAATGTGGATGTGCATTTCCACCTTCTTGTACCCATTAGAAGCATACATGTCTACCGCCAACGCATCCAGATGAGAACACAGTGATCCAAGGAACAAAGCGCCCCAAAAGGAGAACCACACCTTTTGCCAATTTTATAGCAAACATGACGAGGTCGTGTCTTATAGTGTTCTTCCTAGAACCATCATCGAAGATGTCCCGAGATATCCACAAGGACAAGAACGCAACCACGCTAAGTTCATCATCCAGTTTTTAACCTGGCTTCGGTTTTGCAGGAGACCACTCAGACACCCACCAAGTATAGAAACATCTCACATCGCTTTTTTGTTGGTCATACTCTCCAGACTTTTTAAGTAAAGCCTTGAGGGTTACCTTCTCTTCGTCATATAACGTATAGTGGAAGTTCCCAGCAATCGGAAGATTCATCAACACGGCTACACTTTCCAAGGTAATAGTTATTTCTCCCCACCTACAAATGGTCGTGTGTGTGGAAGGACGCCATCGCGAAATGAAAGTAATCAAACATGCAGTATCTTTCTTAATGTGAAGAGAAGCAGACGCCATAACATCTTCAATGATATGTGCCTTGGTCAAGTTGTCCTTGATAGTATCGTTGTTCAGCATACGCCTCATCCATCCCTCATAAGAGCTCAGTGAAGTGTGGCAAACCTTGAAGTCAATAGGAGAAGGCGGATATTCTTTTTTCGAAGACATAATCTCATTACGAATGCTGGAGAAGATGACGCAGCAGTCTCTTCACCTTCTGAGTTCGAAAGCAGTATTATCCTGTGGCTAGGATGTTTCCTAACACTCGGAAAGGGAACAGTAAATAGTTCATCATCTATATTCGGCATGTCTCTGGAGTTATCAACACATCCCGATTTTGCAACAGCGACATCCCCAGATGACATCTCAACAAGAGCCTCTTTGTTCATTTTCAAACAACTACAATGAAGTGCAGAAGGAATGAGTCATTAATTCGTGTTAAGGGAAAAGCAGGTTAGCCATTATATAAAAAATACATATATGTGTCACCCCACGTTCACATTCGAGTGAAGCAGACACGCAGCATGTCCATGTTCGATCAGGCACGGGTGGGGCCCACGATTCGGTCAAGCAGGTATTGGGTCATGCAAGACTAATCTCATATCGGTCAAGTAAGTTGGAATTAGGTCATGACAAGCCGGGCGTTGGACGAAGTGACAAGGCTGGTCGATCAATTGCACGTGGTGGGGCCCATGTTCAATTAGGCGTGTATGGCAGGTCCCACGTTTGTATAAGGTTGCATGCACGGTTTTGCTTATGGGCGAAGAGTAAATTAGCTTATTCATGGGTTTTCAAACTATAACCTAAGGCTATAAGTTTTGCATGCGACAATAAAAAGAAGCAAAGTTTCATCTACAAACAGGATGGTCTTCTCGAAGAGTGAAAGGTTTTACCTAAGAAATTAGGTTTTTCCAAAAAAAAAAGAAAAAGGGATGTTACCGAACGAGCGGCGGCGGCAAGCTCCGGCGGCGGACGGCGGAGGCGTGGACTGCAGCTGCGGGAGAAGACGAACAAAAAAAAAAGAGAAGAGAAATCGTGAGGAAAAGAAAACCGGTCCCACTCAGGATTCCATGCTTGCAACAACATGTTCACATGCACGATTAATAGCGGACGAGCAAGGCTTTCTGGGTAATCTCCCTTCATCTCGTTCTCTCCCGTATATTTGTCACCAACTCATGCCTACCCCACAATAGTGTAACCATTATATGCTAGGCAGGGGACTTAATGTTGATGGTGGATTTTAGTTCAGGGCTAAAGTTGTAAAACCAATATTTATGTAATCATCCTGCAGAGGATGAGACTATTTTATAAGCGATGAATACTTCTTTGCTTTATTAATTCACCTAGAATGGGGCATGTAGCAACAATCCCCCGAATATTCTGTGAATTTTAGCATTATTGATTAATGCATAGAAGGCCTTGTATTTCCTATGTTGTTCCTAGAAGAACACTCATTGTTGGTGCGGCATGATGACTGATTGTTACTCGCAGTAGAGTAGCATGAATATCCAAGTACCAACATTAAGGAATGCACGAAATGCCCGTAGAGGCTGTAAACTCTCGGTGTGTTATACTAGCCCGATTGAGCATGTAACTCTCGGTGTTTTATACTAGCCCGATTGAGTATGTAACTCTAGGTGTGTTATACTAGCCCGATTGAGCGCCTAGACTGTCCATAGCAGTCTAGAAACGATCACGATCATCCAACTTCACCATCATGATTGGATGGTCCAGATCAAATACAATACCCCCAAGCAGGTATTGGAACATTCACTGCCGACCCAATGCGGGCCCTGCATGATCGGCCTCCCCAAAAGGGGTGGTGTAGCTTGCCAAACCGTCCAAACCAAGCGGAATGGACAAAAAACCCTAAATTAGGGTTTGCGGCAAATTACATGTGTCGCAAAACAATCTAAATCATCCATCTTCGCAGGCATAGATTGAAGGTGTAGATGTAAATTCAAAGGGCCCAGAGCATGTCAACACACTCACCGTGGGCCCGCCTACACACATGAACAAACGGTCAGGACCAACCATGTTTGGTTGTCCCAATTCGTGTGCACAAAACAATGCATGAAGCATGACCGGACAAAACCCTAATTAGGGTTTGTATCGATCACGAGCGTCCATTTTCTCCTGATCGAATGAAGGGCATAAGAGACAACTGAGCAGGTCTAGTGAGCATCAATATAATCACCGTGGAACCACCTATCTCCTCACCCGACCGACCAAGGCATATCATGCCTAGTTTCTCCAAAACGCACGCCCAAACTAGTGTGGTCGCGTTTCCCAAATCACAAACTGATCTCGACCACTCAACTTCGCCAGATAAATTGAGTGGCTTAGATCATGTTTCCATGGGACAGTCAGGTATAGGCGTGAATACCAGCCTGCCACCTACACGCCGGATCAAACGTCCGAGACCGACCAAGCTTGGTTGTCTCGAAACGTGTGTCTTGAAGATGGCATACCACGCCCTTTAGGAATCCTTTTCGGCATAGGATTTCTGTCGCAAATTGATCTCAGCTACTCAACTTCACCAGTAAATTTGAGTGGCCTAGATCAAACCTTCGTGGGACAGTGAAGCATGGACATGGACATCAGCATGTCGTCTACACGCATGCCTGATCAGTCCTCCATGAAACGCCTCCCATGCTTGGATTCTACCAAGCTGAAGGTGTACACTTGTGCACCTCATAAACCCTAATTCGAGGGTCGCAGATGTGGGTCGCAAATCATCTCATCCGTCCAACTTCGCCAGCTCGGACAGATGGCCTAGGATAAGAGTTAGGCAACCAGTGAAGTATCACCGTGATCATCATCTTCCACTCTACCACACCATGTGGTCGGCTAAGGGAAGATTTGCTAGCGCAGCCTTCAAACCCTCACGTGAAGTAGGCAGGGCATGGTGCTCAACATTGATGCTTCATATATGCCGAATACATTCGATGCATGACATGCATAGAATACACTCGATACTTTACAAGTATCGATTTCCTAAATAACTTAGTTATTTAACTAGCATTACATGCTATCTTCTGTGGGTCCCACGATCCACACACTCGAGACATCAATCATGTCACAAATTGGGGGATTCATACTGGGGTATTGGTCTGGCGGTTTACAGCGTGCAACGCACAATCACAAGAGCGTGTCAGGAAGACATGGACGGTTAGTGATGATGGGAGAAGTGGGAAAGATTGATCGTGTGACACTAACCCGCCACTCCTATACTCCATCACTCCACTTCCTATAATAGATGTGAATAAGGATCAAATGACTTGTATAAATAGGTTCTCCTCCCTATTTCCAAACAGAGCACAACACAGAAACCAAGTATTAATACAACACGTATTCAAACACACCCAGAGCCTGCTTGCATTAATCGTAAGCCTACCCACCTTTCTGTTACAAGTCATAAACAAGCCTACACCTTCACAATCTCCACACCTTCTTCGCTTCCCTCCCTAAGATCAACCCCATCTCCTTCACTTTGTGACCGAAACAAGTCTGGAACGGCTATTTCTTGGTTTATGCTAAAATTGTGTAGATTGATCGCTCAAATCAAAAGCACACATCGCGCAGTGCATTTGTTTAGGGTTTAGATTCACTTCTCACCCACACACCCCAAATTACCAAAACCAGTAGAAGTAGTTTTCACCCATAAGCAGTTGTATTGTCTCGACTTAGTCCATAGACAATTACTTTCGGAGAAAGGACTTATAGGCGGAATTTTTTTAGCTTGAGGTATATTTGGGTACCCTCGCCTTTTCAAAACCAACTCAATCTAGTTACCTAAGTACGCGTACCCGTACGCATACTTGCGAAAGTTCACGACCGTGAATTTCTGCTGAGTTTAGAAATCAAAACCAACTCAATCCAGTTACCAAAGTACACGTACCCGTACGCATACTGGCGGAAAGTTCATGTCCGTGAATTTCTGCTGAGTTTGAAAACCAAGACAATCTCAAATTCGGTTATTTATGTACGCATACTTAAGTGGTTACTTTCTAAAATCGGTTGTGTACATGAACTTAAACATTTATAAAATAAGGAATGCAATCTTTGCAAACCATGGCTATAATGTTCATGTATTGATTCGAGTGAATCAAATCAATTTTGCTTCAATTGTGTTCTTGTATACTTCTATGGGAATATAGCAATTGAACGGCTCTTTAACAAGTTTCATTTGAGTCATTTGAACTAGTTATGGTTAGGATGAATAAGGATGATATGAGAGTAATCATATGGCTAACTTCGGTTAACTATTTATGAGTCAAGATGGCGTACACGTTTAGGTACGTTTACATAAACCTAAATTAAGGTACATTTCATTTGTATGTAACAAGATAAGTTCGATATAACGGTTGAAAGATATTTTCTTGGTTGAATCAGGTTTTTCATCTAACGGTGAATATTGAATTCTTTGTGACCAAGGTAACTTCGATTGCAAATCCTGATTTGAAAACTATATAAATGACAACTCTAGCAACTGGGAAACCTAATCCCCATAACTCATGTGTGTTACTAGTTGCATAACTAGAGTCGATTCTCCTTTAACCTTAGGTTTCTAATCGAGGCCATGTAGGTTAACGACTTCAAAGACTTCATTGGAATAGTGAAGCCAGATCCAACTATTCTCTTATAGTTGCGTAATCTGATCTTTCCCGATTCTATCGTATTGAGTACAATTGAAATAATTGACTAGAGATTAATATCTCCGATAGGAAAGATAAAAGTAATCACAAATATCTTCGTCTCATCATTTGTGATTCCACAATATCTTGTTTCGTTAGTCGATTAAGATTATTGTGAGGTGATTGATAATACTAGGTTGTTCTTCGGAAATATAAGTCCGGTTTACCAATTGGTTTCTGTTCACCTTGATTTATCAAAATACGGAACAAAAACTCTTGGGTATTTCTGTGGGAGACAAATTTATTCAATCACATAGACTTTTCTGTTTGAGACAGATTTGTTTATCAAGTGTTCGACTTTAGTTCGTAGCAACTCTTAGTTGTGGGTGAGATCAGCTAGGGGAATCAAGTGTGTAGTACCCTGCTGGGATCAGAGACGTAAGGAACGCAACTGTACCTTAAATCAGTGTGAGATTGATTAGGGTTCAACTACAGTCCAGTCCAAAGTTAATTGATAGTAGGCTAGAGTCTATAGCGTCTTAATACAGTGTGGTGTTCAAACTGGACTAGGTCCCAGGGTTTTTTTTGCATTTGTGGTTTCCTCGTTAACAAAATTATGGTGTCTGTGTTATTTCTTTTCCGCATTATATTTTTTTATATAATTGAAATATCACAGGTTGTGCATTAAGATCAATCAATAAGAATATCCAACCTTTGGTTGTTGATTTAAATTGATTGACACTTGAACATTGGTCTTTGGTACCATTCAAGTTGTTTCACATAATAATCAGGCTCGCGGATTTCTATCTGTTTGATTTGCTGATTACATTGTGAAACAGAGATATTAAACTTTTTGATATACTTTACTCTAGATTGAGTCTGACTGTCTAGTTGATTCTCTCGAAAAGTGTATTGGAGTAAGTCCTCTCAGATTTCCAAACGAATTGTTGTGTGGTTGTTAGACCCCCGCATTATCAAGTTGAATCCTCGAAGTTGTGCAAAGTCTCTTGTTGTATGTTCTCTTTGATTGGTTGATATTTATTTTCACATCTTTAGATAATGTGGGTGCATTCTATTGAGATGTCATCTCACCCCAATTGACATTCCTTGCAGATTTATTAGAGTTGCGCAGCGGAGCCTAGGAATGAGTAGCTTAGTGATTGAGTTGTTTACTTGTATTTGTTTATAGTGTAAATCGATATAAAATATTTCATGTATAATATTGTGAAGGATAAATTTAAACCTAAGAAATTATATTTTTTTCCTATTGATTAATTTTGAAATATATTAATTTGATTTAAATAAGTATAAAAATAAATCTTTAAGTCTCTTCCCGACCCGTATCGCTTCTAGTTCGGATCTCCATATGGGTTTGACCCTGGTCCGGAACTCGGGGTGTTACAGTACAACCGAGCATTGCTCTAACAAAAAGTAAAACAACAAATTGTTTACATTTTGAAACAAATTAATGTTATATTAAAAAAATATGAGATAACGATACTTTATAAAAAAAATTAATAGGATTAAAACAAAATTTTGAAAAGGAAAAAAAAAAGACTAAAAAATGAACGTGAATAAATATACTTTTTTTTTTTTGTAATTGCAATCACTATGAGAGCTACAATGTAGTTAGACGCCACGTTCTTATTTTTTATTTTTAAGCTAATCAATTGAATTAGAATCGATCTTTTCTTTCAGAAATTGTTTGATAATCAGAGACCTACAATCCTATTGTTATGAGAAATCATCAATCGATCAAAACTCAAATTGGTCGTCAATTCTTTAGAAAATAAAAAAACCATGGTGTGATATAATTTTTCCAATTTCGTACAATTCGATCAGATTGGATCAAAGTTGATCATCTTTCTCCAAAATTGTTTTGATAATTAAATATTTGGGGTCCCAAATTATACGTAAACTCCATCTGATCGAATTAACCCGATCAATAAGACCTTTATTGCTTCAAATTACAACAAAAATTGAAAAGTGTGGTGTAAAACAACCGTAGCATAAGACAAAAAGAATTAGATATGTATGTATGCATATATATATACACACACGTTCCTAAATTGTTTTTTCGTAGCAAAAAATAGAGGATACTAGGTAAAACCAAATCATATTGAATTTCAACGAATTTTCCAGCGCCTTCCACTACTGCAACATTCATCTAATATATGTTTATGTATGAATTTTGAATATGGATAATTCAGATGCGGATACTTTGTATATGAATTTGTATCCGATTAGTTACACTTACGAATTTGGATAATATTTGTATTTTCTCTGTGAAAATGTAAAACCTACATATGGAATGTATATTTGCATGGAATTAAGGATTCAAACAAAGAAAACATTGAAACTTAATTCATTGGGTTTTAGTTGGATTTTATTTTATTTATTTTTTTCTTGTAGAGGCAAGGTTTAGTGTGGCCTTTTTCTATTTTATTTTAATTTAATTAATAAATTTCCCTCCTTAAGTTTGTCAGATTTTTTTTTCATGTATTGGATAAATTTTGTTATATAAAATCCATGCACAAAACAATATAGGAAGATTTAATGGAATTGACAACCTCGTTGGAAAAATAAGATAAATCTCGGGCATTCAAATATATCATCGAAGTTGAATTCTCATTTATCTCAACATCAAAAGGTAAGTGAAGACTGATGAACCACTTTTTTCTCAAGTTTTAACCTTTCTATCTTTGAGACATTGTCGTATGACTAAATTAAACAATACATGCATAATAGAAATTTTGAATCAAGTTTATCTAGAATATCATTCTCGAAATATGACTAGGCTTAAGAACATTTGTTCATACTTGATGAATTTGGTTTACAACAATTTATTATTTATAACCTAATCATGATTCAGATTTAATTATTTGAAAATAGCCCGGAATAGTGATATGTGTCATTGATGTTATTCGGGAATGTTTCATATTGATTATTAGAGAGATTTAGAACTACTATTAAACTGGATACAAGATAGTATGCATACTAGTTCACATACTTTGAGAACTTTTATAGGTCCAGAGCCGTAGCACATGTACCCAATACACGTACCAGCATAGCTATAGTTCGGCAGTGACTTTTTGGTACGCATACCCGGTATCCATACCATAAAAAGTATGTTGATCGTGAACCAGGAAAGGTACGCATACCTAGTATGCAAAAAGATCTTTTGGTTTCAAAACCGGAAAGGTAAGATACCAAGTACGCATCCCATAAAATATATGTGAGTTCCTAAACTTGTTTTTGTCTTAAGGGTACACATACCCGGTACACGTACTATGAAAAAGATATTCACGAATAGGTACAGTACACGTACTTATCTAGACATTTGAACAACTCTCTAAAAACACTATCTAGACATTTTTGACCATATGTGTGACTCAAGAAAAGTTTAAAAGTGTTATATGAAAATGGTTAAACTTGGCTAGTTTCGTCTAACCTTCATGAACATGTCATTGTACACGGTTCGGGTACGATGCATCCTAACCAGAGTGTATATTCTACTATGTTAATCTCAAGTCAAGTTTTTCATCTAACGGTGATTATTGATTGTTTGGTTTTAAAGTTATCTTTGCTTAAACCTAAAGCAACCTTGATCTTAAAAGTCTATATAAGGAGAACCTCAAACAACTTGGATTTTTGAATCCCTAACACTATTCAAGTGTGTCCTAGTTATAAACTAGAGTTGTCCTCTCCTTAAAACCCTTCTAGGGTTTAGTGACTAAAAGAACTTCACCTAGGGATTTGTGAAGCCAAGTTCAACTATCTTTATCTTGAAAGTTTGTGTATCCTGATCTTGTTTTGGTTGCTGAGCTTGCTCCAACAAACAAGATAGATAGAAATCACAAAGTTTATTCGTCTCAGACTTTGTGATTCCACAAGTTTCGACTTGTAAGGTGAATAATAATCCAGGCTGCTCTTTGGGAGTCATGAGACCAGATTTTGAGGTTTGCTAGACTTTGTTTATTGCAATCAATTTCCTACCTCGCCTTGATATTTGATCAGAGTGTAAATCACATATAGGCTTATGTGTAGGAGGCAGATTGGTTTAAAGTATTCAATAGAGTTGAAGAAACTCTTAGGTTGTAAAGGACGTCATCTAATGGAATCAATTACGCGGAGTCCTGTTGGGATTCAAGAGGCGTAAGGAGTGCGACTGTAACTGAATTACTGTGATGGTTTAATTCGGTCTCAACTACATTCCAGTCTGAAGTTATGATAGTAGGCTAATATCCGTAGCGGCTTAATACAGTTTGGTGTTCAAGTCTGGATTAGGTCCCGGGGTCTTTCCGCATTTGCGGTTTCCTCGTTAACAAAATTTCTGGTGTCTATGTTATACATAAATCAATCAAATTAGATATATCCATCCTTGTTTGTTGGATACGAATTGATTGATTCTTAAATATTGATCTTTGGAGTCGTCCAAGTACTCTCACACATAATCAGGTTCACGAACTTGATTATGTAAACATTATGATTATGAGAGAAAGAGATATAAGCTCTTCATATAATTCCTTGATTGAGATTCATTAAGTTAAACTCTCGGAATTGTATATGAGTTTATTCTATACAGGTTGCTAAGAAAAAGTTGATGGTGTATTTTGGTTCCCCATGTTTTCAAGTAGAATTCGTGTAATTATGAATAACATCCTTAGCAAACCCCAAATTATTTATTTTTGAAATAATCTTGAGGTGCACATCACCTTAGTCTCAGCAAGACAAAAAAATCCCAGGCTCAAAATCTCTACCCAATTTCTTTAACTTATATAGTGTGATATCTCTAGCCACCCCCATTGATATTCCAAAAGAGATTTCGCATTACAACTATTGGTTGGAGTTATTTTGTAACTGCGAAGAAGTCACAGATTGAGGACCACCTACCTGATTTATAATCCTGGTAAAAGTTAGAGATCTACCTTTACTTAATTGGTTACCCAAGGCATTGGTTTCCAATTCAGAGTCGGAAACAGAACCCTTGTCTGGACTTGAAACCTTAGATAACTCTGAATTTTGCGCAACTCTGGATAATGCTAACATTTTTTCGCTGCTTTCAAGACTTCAAATCAGACCCCTTGACTCCTTTCATAATTTTCTTCACCAGATAAGACTTCTTCAATAACAGAAACCAAACCCTCAGCAAAAACAATTTCAATTTTAAGAACACTAAGCCTGTTATGGAAAACATGTTCATAAGCAACCAAATAGACAAAGGAGTTGAAGAGGGAGAAGTGTCAGTCTATTTGGTCCATTGTGATAGTCATATTCAACAAAAAAATCATGTATGTTGTGGTACCTCAAATTTATACTTTTAGAAAGTACGTCAAGTTCTTCTTCGTCTAACAACTCTTTTAATATTTCATGCTCCATCAATCTCAATTATCTTATTTTTCCTATGATTCTTCTTTGTTGCAGATGAAATTGGAACAACTTTATTTGATATGGGTTTCTTCAGCTAGTTCACCCCTACAAAGGTGAGGTGTCTCCTAACTTGCATGTATACTGGATGCGGATATGCCTGCTAACTATGCATGTTTACTGGATGTCGACTTGCTTGTTGTACTGGTTTCTCAGGTGACACTTGTGATGTGTGCTGACTTGGCTTGTGAATACCAATATTCTCAAAAACACATGTCGTGAATCTGGCAGACGTTTTTAAGTTAACTCAGTAGTCCCGGTGATACACATGGGTCAGATGAGAAGCATATCTCTTCCTAGTTTGATTTACCCCATCTCTAGGAAGCATACCTCGACGGCTTAGATGGTAAAGCAAACCCTAGCTTAGGGAGGTGGCAGCTGGCGAAGGGACAAAGGTAGCTGACATATCCAATCAGAATGTAATGCCCAAACCTTATTTATACGTATATCAAGGCACGTGGGGAGAGATGATATGGCACAGTCTGGATGGCAAAGGTTCGCGGTGAATGAAGGCACAATCTTTACTGAGGCTGGGTAGTTCCCGAAGGAACATGGGTCAGCTGAGGTGGCAGAACTCGACTGGAGAAAGCATACGGTGAACGAAGGTACCATTTGTATGGAAGATATATCAGGATACGACAGACCCAAAGATAACAAAGATATATCTGGAGCATAAGGAGCTATAAATACCAAGCTTCACCAACAAAGAAGGGAATTCAATACCCGAATGAGAGAAGATCTAGTCTTAAGATTATACCTCTTTAATGTTTAGAACTTAAGTAATCACTATAGATTGAGTTCTCCTTATTATCTTGTGAAGCATTTAAGATCTTTGTAACCATAACTACTTAATACAAACAATCACTCATTTTCCCATGGACGTAGACGAAAGTCGAACCATGTAATTTCTTGTGTCTCATGATAACTTAGTAGAACTTACATTACCTTAGTATTGATGTTTATTATTATCTTTATCTTGAGTACCTTTTATTACTTAACCACGTCAGTTAAACTGAGGTATCTATACTACTTAGTATCGTATTCTATGAGATGTTAACATTAAGTAAACTATGGGGAAAATAGTAGTCACCTGGATCATTTGTCAATATATCTTCTTCACCAAAAATAATTCCTCCAAAATTCTTCATCAAGGATCTGATTCTCTGTTAACGGATGGCTCTGGTTGAGGTTGTGGGGCTCAACAACTTCATCATCCTCAACAGGATGACCTACATTTTCAACATATACATTCTGAACATCATCAAGAGAACCTAAATCTTTACCAACTTAATCATTCACAACAATATGAGGAACTAACTTTTGACCAAGTTTCACAGCATTAAGAGCTTTATCATAAGTCATGAACAAATGAACTTCATTGGGTACATCTTGGAATAAATTTGTCCAAAATTTCAGCATGTCATTCTCTTCATCAATATCATATATAAACCCATTCTCCAAGTACTGAAACAAGCATTGTGTACCATCCAACCCCTCAATGCAGTCATTGACATTATTCAACAAGTCACATAAGTTCAATAAGTCTCCATCATAGTTAGGCCAATGTATCTCCTTTCTATTCATGTAATCCAAGTGAGTAAATCCACATGTTAGTTATACATTAAGACATTTTCCATCATAGTCTACATAAAAATATTTCATACCATAAGAAATCCTAGCACCGTAACAAAACAATGAACATATTCAGTACAGAGAAAACTGACCCGAAATAACCAGAACATAGCATAACTACACATATGATTTGTTTAACCCATAACTAAACAACTCATTATGAAAACTAATCAATCAAACACCTAATTTTAAACAACCAAACATTGAAAAAACCAGAGCAACAAAATAACTTCAATCAAACACCCAACTTCAAACAATCACATCACTGATAAAATACTCAGAGTATAATAACTAAAGAAAACAATAACAAACACATCCTTATCAAACAAACCGAATCGTTGCCTAAATCATGCATAACAACAAACCCTAAAAAGAAAAAAGAAAAAAAACTATATGAATCGCAACAACAACATTCTTCATATCATACCCAAATCCTTGAATGCTTAGATCAAAACATTAAAGAAACTGACACGAGAAAAAACACTAAAAACAGAAGCTGAACACAACCAAACACTAATCGCCTTTCTATTGCAACAATATCTTCTTCTCTTTAATCAAATCTAAAATTGAGAAAATCTTTATATGGGGAATTTTCCTCTTCACTCTCTAATGTCTATTCCCACTTGATGTAGATGTTAGTTGTAGAGACAAAGTTCGCTTGTTGCAATCTTAGAGACACACTGAAAAGTAAGCTACTAATCACTGCTCATTTTTTGACATATACAAAGTCGTATGATTTAATGAATCAGATGTCAAACAAGTGTTTACAAATTTTTTCTAGTGAGAGGGTAGATTAGACATTTTTGAATATCATCAATGCCACGCGTGCACATCTGCTGGCTCAGCTAACCGAGGTTTAGACGGGATACTTCGAGATAAGAGGAAATATCAGTCTAAATTCTTTAGGGGTGGTAATGCAAATTGGAGATCTTTATTGGGGAGCAAACGCAAAATCTCCTTGTACCACCTAATACAACTAAAATATACTCCCTTCGTCATTAAATAGATGACTTTGCACTATTTTTAAGGCAATTGAGAGAGGGGAGTATTTTTACCTAGATTTTCAGGGGCGACCCCAAAAGAATTAGGGGCGACACATAAGACAAAAAAGGGTCACCCAAACGTAAAATGTAGCCATCCCTTATCTTCCTTTTTTTAATGGCCAAACTACCCTTCACAATCGGTAGATAGCTTTACAATCTGGAAGTTAATCCACAATCGGGAGTCAATTTAGTTTATATAACTTCTGAATATAAAGTATCCCCAAAATAAAATCCTCTATCTTTTGAATTTTGATTATCCTATAATCGATAGTAAATAAAGTTATCTTGACACCCGATTAAAGTAGATCTTTGGCAAAAATGCTACCATAATCGGTAGTGAATTTAGGTTATTTAACTCCTGAATATAGATGTAGGGACCCTCAAGCTCGTCAACGCTATTTGATCGGTCTAGCGATAATCAAGAGACGTTTTAGCCGCTAATAACTCGATTAGTTTAACACGAACGTTAATAGATAAAGATTAATCTAACAACGATTTAGATACGAAACTAGTATCACTAGATAGATCTAGAAAAATTATGCGGAATAGACTACTCGATCATTTCATTCAGACACCGGACGAGGAAGATATCACTGGATTAGTATGAAGGGAAAATAATCATTTTATATCTAAACCGCCTAGCTGCCTTTATCAATTCAATGGGTGCCTTAATAAATTTTCGTTGGCCTTATCTTCACCAAGACATGTCGAGACTTGAGAGAAAATCACTTCTCTGTTTTTCTTTTTTCTTTTTCTTTCTTCTTCTATTTTCTTCTTCTCTGTTCTTTCCTTTCCCTTCTATGTCGATCTCAATTCTTCGAATTGAGTTTGTATCATAGGAGAATATATAGAAACGTGTTAGTAATATAAATCCGAGGCAAAGATGTTGGTTCGGTATTTGATTTGGATCGGAGGAGAATAATTGGTTGTTGTTGTAAATTGAAGTTAGGGTTTGTAGATTTGTTTATTGGTTTGAAGACTTAAAAGATGAAGGAAAGATCTACGGGTAGATGAAGAAACATGGGTTAAGGTTAAATTGAATTTCTGAAGTTGTTTTTGTGAAGAATCACAGAACCAGGTAAATTAGGGTTTTCTTAATTTGAAGATTTAATTTGGGGTTCCGGTTTTGATTGATTTTCTTTGTGAATTTGAGTCTGTTTTGGTGTTATATTTCTTGGGTTCGTTGTTAATTAAGGTAGAAAGGATTGCATGAGATTTAATTTTGGTTTCTTTAGGATTTTGAGTTACGGGTTAGGGTTTCATGGAATTGGAGATGAACATTAGTATGTGATGGAAGTTTTGTACTCAGGAGAAGGAGGTTTGTGTGTTTTGACATCTGTAAGTTATAGAATTAGAGTCCCAGGGAGAATGAAGGAAGTTTAAGGAATGGTGATGGTTGTGTTTGGATGGTTACTTCTAATGGATAATTAATGGTGGGTTTTAATTGAATATGTTGAGTCATATTGACATCGCAGTTGATGGGTAATTGAAGTATAGCTAAGAGTCTGGTGGAACTGAACTATAAAGAGGTTGATGTTGAACTGATTATGAAGAGGATGAGGATTGTTTTATTGTTTGTAAATTTGAGAAGTTGTACTTGTAGGTTGAGTTACTGGGAATGTAGATGAGTTAGATAATGGAATTGTAAGTGATGTGGGTGGTCTGTTATTGAACTGATGATGCTTATTAAGTTCAAAGTTTAGTTGTTTTGGGACTAGATGTATGTTAGACAAGGAAGAATATTTAGAGAGGTATCTGGTAGTGTTAGTTGAGGTGCAACTGCAGAATGGAAATAAAAGTGATAATGGCGTTGAACTAGTACATCTCAGAGAATGAAGTGTTGCAGCTGAAGTTGAGGTTATAAAAAGAGCAAAGATTGTGAAGTGTTCAAGTGATGCAGGTGGTATGACTGAGTAGGAGCTGTAGATGAAGAACAAAAAGAAGATGGTGTTGTTTGCATTGTTTGGCAGGGAACTGTTTATGAAGATGGTTGTATTTGATGAAGTATTGATTGAGAATATAGATTGAGAAATGGGAGTAATTCAGTTAAATATTGTAAAGCCGAGATTGAAGTTATAAATGCATCTTTTGGTCTTGACATGTTTTGTGTTGTGCCATGATTATGCATTAGAAGTTTGGCTTAGGCATTTGGCCTATTAGACATCCTAGTCAGATTGTCTGACTGACTTTGTTCTTAGCTGACTCAGGATATCTGACTGAGTTGAATCGGTTCGACTCAGAACTGGCTCAGTGAGCCAAAACCATATTTGACCAGTTGACCATTGACTTGACCTTTGACCTGGACTTAGACGTTGACTGTTAGTTGACCTGTGGCCGTCAGTTTGACCGTTAGTTGACTTGAACGGACTGGACCTTGAGTTAATAGCCATGTTTAATGGGCTTGAGCTTAGTGTCATGTATTATTAGTTTGATACTTTGGACCTTTTAAGGGCTGAGCTAGCATTTGATACCTTCTACAAAGTTGTAGATATTCATAAGGCATATTTAATTGATTATAGAACCAATCTAATTGGATTAATAAACTTTTAGATAAACTAAAGTTATAGGTTAATACGATGTGGAGCCATAAATGGAATTAGAACCATTAGATAGTTCACTTAGTTTATAACTTGTATGAGATTATGTTATGAGCCTTGTATGAACCTTTTGGTTAATCTTTAGAGTGCTTGTGTGATTAATAATTAATCTTTATTAACAACAATCATTCTAAAGAATGAACCAGTGGATTATGGATCTCAAGGTATGCGAGGCTTTTCATCAAATCAGGTGGGAACTCTGTAACCTTCTTGTAATCATTAAGTTTCTTTTATTACGCGAGCATGATGTGCCATTACTTCTTATGAGCATATTTGTGTGTAAATGATTGGGTATGTTGTGTAATATGCATTGTGAGGATTCTCCAAATGTTATATCTATTTTTATGTTTATTATAGCCCAGATGAGGCAATATCGTTATATAGGGGAATATTACCTTTTACAATTTCTTGTGAGAATCCATTCGTTTGCATATTATGCTTGATTGTAAAACCTTCGGGACTTATGATGTAGTTCTTGAATCATGGTTTGTATGGGCACTCTGTGTGGATGGTGCTATCATTCGAGTCTGGAGTCATTCTGCTTTCACTTTCTCCAATGAGCTTGGCGAGGTCTGGATGACATATTTTAGTTGTTCTAGTTTCACTTTTGTAGATTCATCCGGTGGTGGTCTTTCACGGATATTGTTATTATGGTACGCAATACCTAAGGAAGTGGAATTAGAATAACATTCTTTCATGAATGATATATTACGATGCTTGTTGATTGCTGAGTAAATAATTTGATGTGTGTTTGAGTGAAATCCCCGCGAGGAGTGACTGTGGTCTCCCCATAGCTCCTTGCTAAGTCTTATAGCCCAGATGAGGCAATACATAGCACGGGAAGTGCATATAATAGCTATCTAGCGCGTAAAGCGAAATAGTATTACTTTTTATTTTATAACCTAATTTATGTCGTTAAGACCCAGATGAGGAAATATTATATCGAGGTATTTGGGGAAATTACTCTTATGCATATTATGCACGATAACATGTTTAGATTACCATTCTTTAGAAATGTGAAGCATATTAGTGATTACTTGAGAGTTATATGTTTTCATTGGGCACCCCTTTGGGATGATGTGCTCACTTGTTCCCACTCCAGTTTCAGTTATCAGAAGCAATGGTGCGCGTGAAGATCTCCGTTTCCATAGCTTAAAGCTTTTAGCGATGTTAGAGATGTTGTCAATCTTTTATATATATGTATTCCATTTTTATTCTGTAAAATATCACATTAAAATATTTTTATCACTTGAGAGACTTTCATTTATATAATATCAGAGAGTTTGGGTTTAGTTATCAACACATTTTGTTATTATGATTCTTAAGATAGGTAATCTAGTTTTGATGCTTCAATTAGGTTGTAATCCTATCAGGTAAACTGGTTTAGTAATTTGGGGCATCACAAATTGGTATCAGGGCTCACTATTAGATCTTACATGGGAGATGGTAGATAACTCTTAGAACCAGATATACGACTCGATTAGTTTAAAACTGGATTGGGTTGTGAGATGAATCTTAATCACTAAAAGCTATGAAGAACTAAAAGATATTATTTGATTGATTGATTTGTATTCTTATTGTGAGTACATATTATGAAGTAAAAATTATAAGATAAACCAAATACTTTATGTTTTGTAACGCTAATGGAGATTGGAGAATAATTATTCTAAAATAATGAACACGTAGACAATCCAATATTAAAGTATCTTCCAATGTACTAAGAACCAATAGTCTATTAAAACAGAAATTAGTTTACCGAACCTAGAACTAAAATTTCTAAATATTAGTTGTAGTAAGACATGAATATTTGTGTATTGTTCAAAAAAAAAAATCGAACTCATTTGGAATGAGTTAGTTTTTCGCCCGCTTGTAAGTGTGAACAGTACTTGCATTTAGTCGAGAGTTAGTATTTCTTTATAAGGTGGGGAGTTCTGAAAACCAGGAGGATGGATTTATTTTCGAGGACGAAAATGTTATAAGGTGGGGAGAATGTATGGACCCTCAAGCTCGTCAACGCTATTTGAACGGTTTATCGATAATCAAGAGACGTTTTAGCCGCTAATAACTCGATTAGTTTAACACGAAAGTTAATATATAAATACTAATCTAACAACGATTTAGATACGAAACTAGTATCACTAGATAGGTCTAGAAAAATTATGCGGAATAGACTACTCGATCATGTCATTCAGACACCGGACGAGGAAGATATCACTGGATTAGTATGAAGGGAAAATAATCATTTTATATCTAAACCGCCTGGCTTCCCTTATCAATTCAATGGGTGCCTTAATAAATTTTCGTTGGCCTTATCTTGACCAAGACATGTCGAGAGAAAATCACTTCTCTGTTTTTCTTTCTCTTTCTTCTTCTCTTTTCATCTTCTCTGTTCTTTCCTTTCTCTTCTATGTCGATCTCAATACTTCGAATTGAGTTTGTATCATAGGAGAATTTATAGAAACGTGTTAGTAAGATAAATCCGAGGCAAAGATGTTGGTTCTGTGTTTGATTTGGATCGGAGGAGAAGAATTGGTTGTTGCTGTAAATTGAAGTTAGGGTTTGTAGATTTGTTTATTGGTTTGAAGACTTAAAAGATGAAGGAAAGAGCTACGGGTAGATGAAGAAACATGGGTTGAGGTTAAATTGAAGTTCTGAAGTTTTTTTTTTGAAGAATCACAGAACCAGGTAAATTAAGGTTTTCTTAATTTGAAGATTTAATTTGGGGTTCCGGTTTTGATTGATTTTTTTTGTGAATTTGAGTCTATTTTGGTGTTATATTTCTTGGGTTCGTTGTTAATTAAGGTAGAAAAGATTGCATGAGATTTAATTTTGGTTTCTTTAGGATTTTGAGTTACGGGTTAGGGTTTCATGGAATTGGAGATGAAGATTAGTATGTGATGGAAGTTTTGTACTAAGGAGAAGGAGGTTTGTGTGTTTTGACATCTGTAAGTTATAGAATTAGAGTCCCAGGGAGAATGAAGGCAGTTGAAGGAATGGTGATGGCTGTGTTTGGATGGTTACTTCTAATGGATAATTAATGGTGGGTTTTAATTGAATGTGTCGAGTCATATTGACAGCGCAGTTGATGGGTAATTGAAGTATAGCTAAGAGTCTGGTGGAACTGAACTATAAAGAGGTTGATGTTGAACTGATTATGAAGAGGATGAGGATTGTTTTGTTGTTTGTAAATTTGAGAAGTTGTACTTGTAGGTTGAGTTACTGGGAATGTAGATGAGTTAGATAATGGAAAGTGATGTGGGTGGTCTGTTATTGAACTGATGATGCTTATGAAGTTCAAAGTTTAGTTGTTTTGGGACTAGATGTATGTTAGACATGGAAGAATATTTGGAGAGGTATCTGGTAGTGTTAGTTGAGGTGCAACTGCATAATGGAAACAAAAGTGATAATAGCGTTGAACTAGTACATCTCAGAGAATGAAGTGTTGCAGCTGAAGTTGAGGTTACAAAAAGAGCAAAGATTGTGCAGTGTTCAAGTGATGCAGGTGGTATGACTGAGTGGGAGCTATAGATGAAGAACAAAAAGAAGATGGTGTTGTTTGCATTGTTTGGCAGGGAACTGTTTATGAAGATAGTTGTATTTGATGAAGTATTGATTGAGAATATAGATTGAGAAATGGGAGTAGTTCAATTAAATATTGTAAAGCCGAGATTGAAGTTAGAAATGCATCTTTTGGTCTTGACATGTTTTGTGTTGTGCCCTGATTATGCATTAGAAGTTTGGCTTAGGCATTTGGCCTATCAGACATCATAGTCAGATTGTCTAACTGAATTTGTTCTTAGCTGACTCAGGATATCTGACTGAGTTGAATCGGTTCGACTCAGAACTGGCTCAGTGAGCCAAAACCATATTTGACCAGTTGACCATTGACTTGACCTTTGAAATGGACTTAGACGTTGACTGTTAGTTGACCTGTGACCGTCAGTTTGACCGTTAGTTGACTTTAATGGACTGGACCTTAAGTTAATAGGCATGTATAATGGGTTTGGGCTTAGTGTCATGTTTTATTAGTTTGATACTTTGGACCTTTTAAGGGCTGAGCTAGCCTTTGATACCTTCTACAAAGTTGTAGATATTCATAAGGCATATTTAATTGATTATAGAACCAATCTAATTGGATTAGTAAACTTTTAGATAAACTAAAGTTATAGGTTAATATGATGTGGAGCCATAAATGGATTTAGAACCATTAGATAGTTCACTTAGTTTATAACTTGTATGATATTATGTTATGAGCCTTGTATGAACCTTTTGGTTAATCTTTAGAGTGCTTGTGTGATTAACAGTTAATATTTATTAACAACTATCGTTCGAAAGAATGAACCAGTGCATTATGGATCTCAAGATATGCGAGGCTTGTCATCAAATCAGGTGGGAACTCTGTAACCTTCTTGTAATCATTAAGTTTCTTTTATTACGCAGGCATGATGTGCCATTACTTCTTATGAGCATATTTGTGTGTAAATGATTGGGTATGTTGTGTAATATGTATTGTGAGGATTCTCCAAATGTTATATCTATTTTTATGTTTATTATAGCCCAGATGAGGCAATATCGTTATATAGGGGAATATTACCTTTTACAATTTCTTGTGAGAATCCATTCGTTTGCATATTATGCTTGATTGTAAAACCTTCAGGACTTATGATGGTAGTTCTTGAATCATGGTTTGTATGGGAACTCTGTGTGGATGGTGCTATCATTCGAGTCTGGAGTCATTCTGCTTTCGCTTTCTCCAATGAGATTGGCGAGGTCTGGATGACATATTTTAGTTGTTCTAGTTTAACTTTTGTAGATTCATCCGGTGGTGGTCTTTTACGTATATTGTTATTATGGTACGCAATACCTGAGGAAGTGGAATTAGAATAACATTCTTTCATGAATGATATATTACGATGCTTGTTGATTGCTGAGTGAATAATTTGATGTGTGTTTGAGTGAAATCCCCGCGAGGAGTGACTGTGGTCTCCCCATATCTCCTTGCTAAGTCTTATAGCCCAGATGAGGAAATACATAGCACGGGAAGTGCATATAATAGCTATCTAGCGCGTAAAGCGAAATAGTATTACTTTTTATTTTATAACCTAATTTATGTCGTTAAGACCCAGATGAGGAAATATTATATCGAGGTATTTGGGGAAATTACTCTTATGCATATTATGCACGATGACATGTTTAGATTACCATTCTTTAGAAATGTGAAGCATATTAGTGATTACTTGAGAGTTATATGTTTTCATTGGGCACCCCTTTGGGATGATGTGCTCACTTGTTCCCACTCCATTTTCAGTTATCAGAAGCAATGGTGCGCGTGAAGATCTCTGTTTCCATAGCTTAAAGCTTTTATCGATGTTAGAGATGTTGTCAACCTTATATATATATGTATTCCATTTTTATTCTGTAAAATATCACATTAAAATATTCTTATCACTTGAGAGACTTTCATTTATATAATATCAGAGAGTTTGGGTTTAGTTATTAGCACATTTTGTTATTTTGATTCTTAAGATCGGTAATCTAGTTTTGATGCTTCGATTAGGTTGTAATCCTATCAGGTAAACTGGTTTAGTAATTTGGGGCGTCACAATAAAGTAGCCCCAAAATGAGATTTTGCCAAAATCCTCTATCTTTTGAATTTTGGTTGAGCCTATAATCGGTAGTAAATGAAGTTATCATAACTTCCAATTATACAGTGGCTCTCTTTGTCAATATCAAACCATATTCGGTAGTTAAAATAGTTCATATAACTACCGAATATAGAGTAGCCCCAAAATGAGATTTTGCCAAAATCCTCTAATTTTTGAATTTTGGTTGAGCCTATAATTGGTAGTAAATGAAGTTATCCTGACTTATGATTATACAGTAGACCTCTCTGCCGAAATCCTACCATAATCGGTAGTCAAGATAGTTCATATAACTACCGAATATATGTTGGAATATTTTCAATTGCGCTGCGAAAGGGGGTCCTGGGGGGCGTAGCCCTATAAGTAGCATCTCCCAAACCCATTTCGAAATCATATCCAAAATGATATTTTGCCAAAATCCTTTATTTTTTTAATTTTGGTTGAGCCTATAATCGGTAGTAAATGAATTTATCTCGACTTCCGATTATACAGTGGCTATCTTTGCCAATATCCAACCATATTCAGTAGTTAAAATAGTTCATATAACTACCGAATATAGAGTAACCCCAAAATGAGATTTTGCCAAAATCTTTTATTTTTTTGAATTTTGGAGTATCCTATAATCGATAGTAAATGAATTTAATTATTATTAACTTCCGATTAATAGTAGCCCCAAATACGCATTTAGGACAAATTCATATCAATCGGTAGTCTTTGTGTGTTTTATAACTACCGATTATTTTACTAATAATCGGATTCTAAAAACAATTATTTTACTTCCGATTATTAAAGGGCATTAAGGTATTCTACTAACATTTAGGACATCACATAACCTTGTCTATGAGTTGGGAATAAAAAAATCACTCCTAATTCTTTCGGGGTCTCCCCTAAAAATGTACAGGCTATCATTCAAGAAATCCCCATTAAAAGCACCCAACAAATTGGTATTCCAAAAAATCCCCATTAATGTACAGGCTATCATTCAAGAAGCTATGTTCTGGTTCAATTCTTATACTGTCAATTTGGAGCCTGATGTTGAAGCCGTGAATATCATCTATGAACCAGAGATTCCATCCCAGTTATCGTCGTATTGGCTGCCTCCTCCACTAAATCATGTCAAAATTAATGTTGGCGCTGCAGTTGACCTTTATAGATCCCATGCAGCTGCAATTGCTAGAGATGATAACGGGGTAGTTGTGGGGGCTGGTGTAAAAACAATTGATACAGCTGGTCCTCTTGTAGCCGAAGTGAACAGTTTCCTTCTTGCTTTCAAGCTAGCCCAGAAATTAAACAAGAGTAATGTTACTGTGCAAGGGGACTGTCAACAGGTGGTACTTAATCTCAATGTAAAAATAGAGTTTTATCGAGCACTCTCATTAACCGAAGCTTCTGGTTGATTCTGGCCCCACCATTCTAAACAATGTCTCAAATGTATGATTGATTTGTTGCAAAAAATTTCAAAAAATATATTTCATCATGAAAAAATTAAATAAAATCGAATCGAATATGCAATGTTCATCATGATATCATCATAAAATTAGATCAATCATATAAATTAAACAAAAAATCCAATGTCCATTTACAGTTTTTGTAATAAAATCTGCCTAATTACAACTCCAAACTACGGGTAAAAGAAAATACTTACAGTTACACTTTCAGTTGGTATTAAATAACTAGATCGTTGATAAAATTTAAATCGACAATTAAAAAAAAATACCTGATTTGTGGATGTCACACATGAATCGAGTAATCTTCTTTCGAGGGCTTATAAATGGGTTCACTAATCCTGTACAAATAAAAATAATACAAAATCAGTAGTAGAAAAATCACCCAACAAAAAAAAGGGATATGATATCGAAAGATATCAAATATCAAAATAACAAAATATTGGAATGCCATATAGAAAGATATCGAAGTAAATGTGGATATCAAAATATAATAATACAAAAATTATTTCCTAAAAAATAGTTTTTTTTTTTTTTTGGAGATTTTTTTGGGTTTAATAGCTCTCTATATAAGGCTCTTGGGCAGATGCCAATTTTCCATTGTTTTTCACTAGGGTTTTCTTGCGATTTAGGTTTTATTGTTTGTTTCATTGTTATTGATTCCAGGAACAAGTTGATTTTTTGGATCATCCTCTCTCGAAGACATCATGTTCTTCTTCCTCGCTTCTTGTTTCAATATCTACATCACGGTGAGAAAACTCACTTTCGATCTACTATTCGTAATACCCTATTGTTTTTTAAGATGTTCAGTAATAAAACGAGAGGTGATTATGCATATGTATCGAACGGTATTTAAAGATCCGTTTGATTCCAGGTAGTGGAATCAGCTTTATTTACTCTAGAATCGGTATATAAATGGATTAGCGGCTTGATTATTTATCCTAGAATCGTACATCGGCATATCCGCTTGATAATGTCAGTTTATTTACGGTGCGATTTCGCAATATTGAAACAAAATAATTTTTTACATTACGACGTGGAGTGTTCCTTAGACTTGATAATGGGGCGCCAACATTGGGAGTGAAGTGCGCAAGAGCATAAGTGCAAGTATTTGGGTGTGGATTTTTTTGTGGTTGTATGTGTTTTATCTGTTATCATGCATGCTTTGGTATTTTTGGGTCTATGAACATGATTATTATCTTTTACCCTATATATGATCCATGCATCAAGAAAATCCGTGGGTAGAACCATGAAACCGGTTATGGATATAGATCCAACGACTCCCGAGCAGGCAAGAGTAAATCGTATGAAGCGTAAGGGCGTGATGCTAGAGAGAACACACCTGCTCTCTTCTCTTTCCTTCAGTTTTCCTTCGACTGTGTAGGCTCCATGTTAAGTGTTGCGTTGATTAAGGGTAAGATGAAGAATTTAAAGAGGACGTCGGTGAGTTTTCACTAAAAGCTCGAGTCAAGTGGTCTACAGCATAGCCATGGATATGATTCGTAACATTGTTCAAATACTTCTTAATTATAGTAGAATATAACTACTATCAACCCACTTTCTAAATTCATTGCTAATTTATTAATTTATTTATCTGGGGTCTCCACCAGCGCTTAACCTGTTCGGAAAAGGTAAGGAAAAAAAATCATGTTTAAGTTGGTTTTACTTTCGCAATTTATCTCATAGGTTTGAAAAGTGTTATTTTGGGTTTTTGTTGTTGTTGTTAGGATAAATATGTTTTGTATCATCAGAAAAATGTTAACATATGTTCTTGCAATTATATAGGCTCCAGGATCCCCATAGCCGCCAAAAAAAAGACGGTAAGTTTCAGCTTTTTAAAAATCAACCTTTTTGAGTAATTTGGTATTATGGTTAGCTATTAACCATATAATCTTTATTATTGAATGTGATTATGTTAGTATCTTTGTATGTTTCAAACAATTATGGCATTTGGAGTATCTTTGTACAAGAAGGAAAGATAAGGTGCTGGTGTGAAATTGTGAAAGAGAAAATATAGTTCTTGCAATTTTAGTTTATGATGTTAGATATAGTAACCTGTTGTGGAATTGATTATATTTGGTTGGTACCTTATCATTGAACATTTCACCATGCTCGCACCATGCTCATGTTGAATGCCATAACTGGACTTAATGATTATATAGTTAGTGTAGAAACTACGTTTCATAATTAACCAACAACTTAACATCCATTTGTTATCCAAATAAGACAGATTTTTGTTCGAAATCGATAAACAACGAGTCTTGAATATCTTATTGTATAGCTGCTTACATTAATTTTTTGTTTGGCGTTGTTGTTGTTTGTTTTGTAAGGATTGTGGAAAGTGTATTCCACCTTCGTAAGGTTATCTTTTATTTGCAATTAAAGTTCTTAGCTAGGTGGTTTTTATACTTTGGTGGGAAAACACTAATTACTTAATCCTTAACTGACTCCTGTTTTGTTATTTTATTCGTGAAGAATAAACAAGTTAGAGTAGCAATTATTGAGCGCTGCATTCAAAGGAAAAAATAAACTGACTAGTGTTTATTTTTCTTTTTCACTTGGCCTTAATATTTTGATTTTTTATTCTTTAGAGTTGTATTTTTCTGAATTTCTAATGAGGATTATTGTTTGTTTTTATAAAAAAAATATATTAATGGGGCTTATCTTTTTGTTTTTTTGTTGAGATGTTTGGCCATAGGCCTGCACATCGGCGCAAGGTAGTGACACCATTTCCTTATTTTCAGCTGACCTCAGTGTAATACTCTTGCGGGTATTAGGTTGTTCTTGACCATTATTAGCTAATCTCATAGCAAGTAGCTTATACGAACCATCTTCATTTGCGAATGGAGGTTGGAGAAGATGGTTCTACAAGTTATGTGGTAATTGCATGGGTATCTGATGAGTTTTCAAAGGGAATGGTACAACAGCTTGACTGAGCCATAAGAAAATCTGTAAACTAATTTTGATAGTTCAGTACTACAATTATTGAGCGCTGCTTTATTCAAAGGAAAAAAATAAACTGACTAGTGTTTATTTTTCTTTTTCATCCTTTTGGCGGTCTTAATATTTTGATTTTTATTCTTTAGAGTTGTATTTTTCTGAATTTCTAATGAGGGATTATTGTTTGTTTTTATAAAAAAAATATATTAATGGGGCTTATCTTTTTGTTTTTTTTGTTTTTTTTGTTTTTTTGTTGAGATGTTTGGCCATAGGCCTGCACATCGGCGCAAGGTAGTGACACCATTTCCTTATTTTCAGCTGACCTCAGTGTAATACTCTTGCGGGTATTAGGTTGTTCTTGACCATTATTAGCTAATCTACATGGTTCTACAAGTTATGTGGTAATTGCATGGGTATCTGATGAGTTTTCAAAGGGAATGGTACAACAGCTTGACTGAGCCATTAGAAAATCTGTAAACTAATTTTGATAGTTCAGTACTACCATATACTGTTGCGGGGTGAATGCTAACCAGCTGGATTATTATCAGTTAATCCTAATGTCTAATGCCTTTGTGATATTAAGCTGCAAGAACAATTGAATGTTACATTCAACCTTCACCTAAAATGGTGGGACTAGCTCGACCAACTATATGCTTTGACACCATGCCCTGCCAAATTCTCATGATTACTTGAGGCGACTGATCGGGGTCAATAGGTGAGAAGTTCACAATAATAATGTAAGACTGATCAGTGCAAGTATGTGCTTGGGTCGGCTTCTCACCCTTTTATTCTTCCTTTGCCTGGGACAACATTAGTGCAGTAGTTCTTTAGGATTTTTATTCTTTTCTCTGTAAAACCACGAAAAAGAGAGATACATTCAAGATTTGGGTAAGCTTAACATGAACTCTTTTGTTTTCATTGACTTTAGCCTTCTTATGTATTTGCAAAAGTTCTTACCTTTATTGATTTAAGGGCCTTATTTGGACAGTCATGAAGTTTCTTTTTGAAAATTTGGAGACATTTTGAATCTCAGAGTCTGTAGTAGATTTTTTTTTCACCGTAAGCTTTCTATGAAAAATAGGTCCGGCTAATAAAGTTTTGTTGGTTGCCGGGTGATAGTCCCACTTCTATTGAATATGCTATCCACCAAACTCTCGCATTTGCTGATTATCAGTAACCTATGTAATCTATGTATTTACCAAGCTCATGCACCGAGAAGTAACTGTATATACATTGACATAGAAGATGAGGAAAAGATCCATGTATTTTAAGTCATAATAATGCATGCAGCGATACTCAATCCTAGGACAAAGACAAAATCCTAGGAGGCCAAGGGGGCTAATTAGCATGATGAATATGTAATAGAATGGAGGATTGACCCAGAGAACAGAAAAAGTTATCGCTGGTCCACTTAAGACCTATCCAGGAGAAGAATATATGTCATTCTGTCAATTAGACTAATCCTACGAAACAGGATATTTAAATAAAAACGGAACTGGCAAAAATCAGCATGTTACAGTGACTAAGTGTCCATGACCAGGAAATTGAGATAATAACAAAAAAAAATACACTTTTATATATTTCAATTATATGTATTGAGGGGTTTCTTAGTTGGACTTCTAAGGCATATACAGTAGGGCATTGCCATTGAGTTGTGATAAGATATACTGAGTTCAGGGAGAAGATATGGTAAGTTTATTGGGTGAAGTGGATTCAGCTTAGAGTGCATGTAAGAGAGCTTACTGTAAAGCCACCTATGCATAGGACTCCGACAGATTTGCGGCTTCGGATCAAGGAGTAAGCAGTACTCAATTCAAACAAACATAGTGTTACGACTTCATGTTTTGACGTAAGGTAACCTATACCGACCCAAGTTGTGTAGGAACTTGGAAAAAGTCATTTGATACAAGTGAGAGAAATTGCCTTATCTGGGGTAATTTTATGTATTATGCATTGGGCCTTTAAAATCGATGGCGAAGATTAAGAAAGGTGTGGAATATTTCAACACGTTTAGAAGTGCAATTATTGGTGTCAAAGCGTTATACAACCTGGGTTTAACACTGTTCTCGATAAAATTATAGGATTCATCACATTCGCATAATCCAATATTTTTCCCGTGAAGTGTAATGTGCAGCCTACAAACACGCAAAAAGTAAATACACACTCACACAAGAAAATAATAACAGATCCTTAAAGGAGAATTTACCCTCATAATGTTTGCAAAGTTTTCCCCACGTCTGCCCATCACTTTACCGACCACATGCGAAGGGATCAATATTTCCAGAGCTGAGGTGGGCCCCGCCGCTTGGGATGAGCAGGGGCCATTTTTGAGGTGTATTATTGAGAAAATGCTAGTGCACGGTTTCTGTATGTTTTTTTTAAGAATTTTTCTTTTATTTGTTTTAGCCTTTTTTGGCTCATTTTATTTGTAACTAAGATATTGGCTTATTGATTTTCTATTTGTAACGAAAATATATTTTACTTTTTATTCTATACTTACCGATTTGTTACCTTTTTTATAATATTATAATGTATAGCGAGCGTCCAATATTCCATAAGTAAGAAACAGACCCGTGCATCGCACGGGCGAGAAACTAGTCCTACAAAAGAAGAACGATGTTATTCCTTGGAGAATTCAACACTACATAGTCTACATTGATGAAATTGGTTCTCAGACCGGAATTATGAACTCCGTCGAGTTCAATTTTGTTCCAAAGTGAGTCAATACAATGGCTCATGCCCTCGCAGCTTATGCTAAGCAACACAATGTCCAAGCTGATCCTTGTGTTCGTTAGTTTCTTGTTCTCTCTGCATGTGCAGACGTCCAAAAAAAAAAACCTTCATTTAGTGATACTAGTATTGTGCCCGTGTTACTTTCCGCAGATGGTGGTAAATACCGTATTTCCCCGAACCTTGAAACAACGGTATTCTCTGCACATAAAGAGGATTGTAATTAACCCTTCTAGAAATAATGATGTATGTAATTAACCATAAGGATTTCATTTTTTTTTTTGAAGCATGAAATTTTATTAACTAGTAAAGGGCTATTACAAAGTAGTACAATCCCGTAGGATCGAATATAATTGGACAGATAAGCCGAGAAATAATAGTAGCATTCTCCATATTCAAACTGCAACGGGGGTAGCTGGAATTTGCGAGGATGATTTTGTCAAAGCTTCGCAAAGCTTCGCAAAGCTTCGACCAATGCTTTCCACAAGAAAAGCTGTATTTTTGATGGACATTGTGTCCATAAGAACTTGGTTGTTGGTGATGTGATTCGTTGCAATTGATCTGAGATGTTGGTTAGTCCTTTGTCTCCAGATGTTGCGGAGTACTTCTCAATTTATTTCTGCCAACCTTCTTGTTTAACGGCTTTATCCATGACTTCAGACTGCGTTTTTTGAGTTGTGTTGAAGTAGAATCCAATCTCTGCCCTCAAAGGATGAAGCTAATAGACACTACTACTACTACTAAAGTGAAGCTAATAAACACTACTAATACTGAACTTACTACCAGTACTAAAACTGAAAAATAAAAATACAAGACGGATTATGTTTTAAACTAAGGTAATGAAAAGAGTACACTTGGCTTAAATGTAAAAAACAACTAGACTGAGAAACAACTTGTCGAGTTCACCGGCCGATTCGCATACCAATTAGGTTATGATTGCTGCTGAAGTATGCAATGGAGATGAAGTTGTGATACAAAATTAGGATTTTAACACTGGTAGAAATCAACATGTGAAGGTGCTGATGATGCTGTTGCAGAGAAAGATGTCATCTTGGTCAAGACTCACAGATGAACTGAAAATCCTAAAGAGGACCAAAGTGAAAGGATGGCTTCCCATGGGTTATGCTGGGTGATGAGAATATTTCTCCTTGGTCAAGATATTGCAGTTGAAACCAACATTTTCATAGAGGACCAAGGATAGCAGGCCGAAGAGTGATTAAGTGATGATGACTAAAAAAATGAAGGTGTTGATTTTTGTTGGATGCCCTGTATAAAGCTCAAATGTTGCCCCCATGACTGATTGGTTACAACCAACCTAAGGATAGTTCTAAAAGGATTTAAATCCAGATCAAAAAAACAAAAAAAAACTCCAAGGATAGTTTGAGGTCCTTGGAAATTAGACAAACAACCAAAATAACCCGAAAAAACCTAAGCAAAATCTGAATTCCAACAACCATTGACAAAACTAAAAGGAATCCCTGCAAGACTAATCCAGGGATAACAAGGCAAGAGAGAACAAACAGAGACACCACCAACAACAACAAAACAACACTTCGAGCTAAAACTAAACTGGTGGGATGATAGAAATTGCCTTTCAATTTCCATAAACAGGTTCAGAGAGGTAATTAAAAAGAGGGAACATGGGCTTCACTAGCCCAGGACATGCGCGCTGAACAACTACAGGAATCAGATGAATGCTAGAAGGTTTACAAAAACCAAAGGTGCAGCAAAACAGAAAAATCGAACACAACTGGGGTTTTAAAGAACAAGACTATGTCTAGGGGATTTTAGAAAATAACCAAAGGGTTTTTTGAGAGGCGGTTAAGGAAAACAGGTGGGTTCATAGGGTTTAAACAAAAGCAGCAAAACAAGATCCAGCACAATTACAAGAAAATCACTTGTGTATGGGTATCAACAGAAACATCTCTTACTTTTCCGACCATAAGAGGTTGAGGAAGAACCAAACTGAGATATACCTCAAAATTGTAATAGCAAAGAGCTGTAGGAGATCAGAGTCAGCCAGAATTGTTGCTGAGGACCAGATCCGAACGAAACCTCTATGGAAAATCCAAATCTCAGCAGAAACCTCTATGGAAAATCCAAATCTCAGCAGCATCAAAGAAATTTTGGATAAAAAACTTCATCATTAAAGGTGGGTATCACTTTAAAGCAGCAGCAACATCCTAATTTAAGGCTAAAGGCCGGTGAATCGAAGATTTAGCCGATGAGATCGGCTGAATCCATATAGATTGTTTAGGTTTTTGATGACGGTGGAGAGAGTTGAGGTAAGATTAGGGTTTGCTTTTCCCCTTTCTTCTTTAAGTTGTTCTAATTGATTACTCTAAGCTAGTAAGGGAGGATTAGAAACAAAGCAGGAATCATAATGTTGTTCTAATCGAAGATTTACTCTAAGGATTTCATAATGTTGACAAACAAAGCAGGAATAAGAGCAATGTACATAGCAATCCAAAAGTACTCCCTCCATCCCACTATTAAGTGACCTAGTTTAAGTTTGCACAATTTTTAAGACAAGCAGGGAAAATAGTACTTTTAAACATTTTTTACAATTATACCCCTTATGGATAGTAATTAGTGAAATTTAGAAATGATTTATCTCTCAAACTACTCCACGGATGTTCGCAAACTTCATACCATTGAAAAACATTTTAAAACACCTACGTAACGAATATAAACAAGCCTAGAGCTGTCAATTCCTAACCCGGCCCGCGGGTTGGACCTAGCTTGGCTTGTTTCAACCCGGCCCGGCTTGGCTTGTTGTCTAAACAAGCCGGGTTAGGGTTGGCATATCTAACCCTAGTAGAAAACAAGCCAAGCTAGGGTCAACCCATGGGTTCACAAGGTTGGCTTGTTAGTTACCTATTTTAAAGATTTTATCTAATAGAAACGTGTTCATTTGTAGTCCAGTGGTTGTTATGCTAAGTGAACACCTAGCTGAGCTAGGTTCAATCCTCCCTAACAGCGTAATTTTAAACATTTTTTTTTTTAACTTTCAACATTTTTTTTGGTTGTTATGATAACTAACAAGCCAACCCGTGAACCCTACAAGCCAACCCGCGGACAAGCTAGGGTTGGGATTTTGGGCTTGTTGATGAATAGCACTAGGGCTAGGGTTGACCCTAGCTTGTCAACGGGTTCACAAGCTAGGGCCGGGTTGACCCTAGCTTGCCCCGTTGACAGCTCTAAACAAGCCTATCAAATTATGCATATTTTTTATATTTTTATAATTAATTATAAGGATAATTTTATAAATATCTCCTTATTTAGTGATATATGTCACTTATTAATGGGACAAAATCTAAAATTAAATAGATCATTTAATAGTGGGACGGAGGGAGTATGATACTCCGGGGATCCTCAAAAAGTAAACCATATGATGTACATGTCCAGTATCCTAAACACTCTTTTGAAGTCCTAATTCTCCCAATATTAAATTTGTCGGCAAATCTGTCTTTAACTCTTTATCCATTGGAACTTTAAAGCTTTGTGCTGAGATTAAAAAAAAACAATAGAGTTAAACGTATCTCCAGCCCCACGTGCATGCAGTGTACTACCAAGGGTTGTTCTTATTTAGGTGTTTTCTCCATATCAATGAGCATTGTTTTTCCTGTAGATAGACCGTCAGTTCTTCTGGTGTTAACAGAAGTTGGGTTAGTATTTATATTTCTAATCACACATGCTTCTAAGAGCACTGAAAGAGATTAGACATAAAAAAATACTAACACACTTCAGTTAATAGTTGCATTCACTCTTCTTCGGTAACCAATTCCACATCTCATAACGTTGCTGAGAGCAGTACAGTGGCAGCAAACATTAAGTTGTTTTGCAAGTCTTGTAGGAAGGTATGGGGTGTTGAGGTGTAACTCAGAACAAAAACATCTAGAAAGCCAAAGATTCATAGTTAATAACGATTTAGAACTCATTCCAACAACATTCACCCTCTACTACATTAGTCCAATCCAAAACAAAACAGAATTCTAGAACAGCAAACATGAATGTTTAGTAAATATCACCTTGTGCAGTCATCAATTAAGCATGCTTCTCAAGTATTTCTTCTTACTGATTCAGGCGTGTTAAAAAATTACATCCGCCAATAACTTACCCAGTAGGAACACACTTTCCAAACCTGTGCGTTTACTTATCTAATCGCTACACAAATCCAACAAAATTGAAATTATCTTTGCTATGCAATACACAACTGAATTTGCAATCATAATATATGTAATCAATTACAATAGTGTTACCCCAGATTATAACACAGTATGCCCATCCACATCTGCAGCCGGCGGAATAAACATGAAAGGAAAACTCTGTGTTGTGATAGTACAGTACCCGAAAGCTGAAACCCATAATTAAATTCAATGCATCTAAATTTCATATTTCATGACGTCGTTAAATATAGTGGGAATGTTATTTATGCCCCTATTATCTATGGGGCTTGCACAAATACCCCTAATGGCAGAAGTGAAATTATGAACATAAAAATTATTCATATAATCCCATTTTTAACCTTTACATTTTATTCTTCATCTTTCTCTTTCTCACCCAGGAAAAGTCAATGGATCTCTCCACCACTGCCACCACCATCTTCATCTCCGTCTCCGTCGCCACCGTAACGCCACCAACACCAGAACCAGAATCATCTCCATCACCATCACCTTGTAAAGATTAATATCAAAACCACTACTACCATCAGCACCGTTTGAGATCGGAGATTTCTCCATCTCTCCATCTCTCTACTTTTCTCTCCTCCACCGTCACCCAACACCACTACTACCATCAACACCGTTTCTTCACCTCCGTAACCACTATCAACGTCGCCATATCTCCGCCGTCGTTCATACTTACTTTATGTTCATTTGAGTGAGACGGAGATTTTTCAGAGACGATATACAATTTTGAGAGAGATAATAGATTTCTTCATATAGAATCAATCAAATTTTCGAATCGAACTTCATAGTCACCAATCTACAGTTCGTATTCTTCTCATTTTAAGAAGTATTTCAATGTCAATTGAAGATCCAGTCAATCGAGATAGAAATTTAGGTTTTCGAGTGATTTAGAGTTAGAAGTTGGGTTTATGGCTCTAGGTTGAAAATTGAGAGAGGGGTTTCATTTAATTGGGTTTATGGAGGAATTACAGGAGAGTATCGCTTTTCTGAATGTATTGAGAACGGAATAAAAGAAGGATTTTATTTTGATTTGTGAATTGAGGAATGAGAAGATGGGTGATTCAAACATATTTTGATGGTTTGATTTCAAACCCTTGAAATCAGGAAAAGAGAGGAAATGTTGGTGGTTGTCCCAAAGTGAAGTAAATGGTTGAATTTGAGAATGAGTCAAGATTTGGCTGAAGTACTGGGAATGGAATTGCAAATGGGATTGAAGCTATAGATTACAATGTGGTTGAGGAGGAGATTCAAGGGTATGGAGTTGTTGCTGTGTTGATATGGAATTGGTGTTGTTGGATGGTGATTAAATGGATTTGAAAACAACTGATAATCTGTTTCGATATACAAGGGTTGTGTTACAGAGTACTCAACAACTCATGGGTTGCAAAGCTGGACATGCTTCTAAGGTAATTAAAATAGTACTCATGAATTTTTTTAGTTTCATATTTTCGGTTGATTGAATTTCAGTTAATTACTTTTGATTGAAGAAGAAAGATTGAATGAATTTCATCCTGTTCAATTTGTTTCTGAGTGTTTTTTTGTTTTCAAATTTGTGAACATTGAAGTATGTTTAAGACTCCTAATTGTCTAGTTCTCAGTGTTGCACTTATCCTTGTGAAGCAAAGAAGTTATTTGGTCTTTAGGAATAACAAATTGTTCCTCCTGAAACATATGAGATTTGGTAATTTTAGGATACGCTTTTTCCTTCCTTTTCACATGATGTTTCTCTTGGTTTTCACATTGATTTGATGGTTTTCAAAGTAAGTTTTATCTTACTTTGAATGAGGTTACTCTAATTTTATTTGGCTGCCGACTAACCTCGTGAAGTTGACCATTGCCGATCCCGAGCTTGATAAAGGAAAATTCATCACGGAGACGCGTTCAGTTGTCCACTGACCTAGCTAAGCAAGTGAAAGTGTTGCTTGAAGATTTTCAAAATAGCATTTCTGGACAGGTATTACTCTAGGAAATGTTTCTCTAACTTACTCTAGGAAATGTTTGGTTTACGCGTGATTGCTTTATCTTTATGCTCCATCGTTGTTAAGTGTATCTTACTGGAGTTCTGCAATGGTGATTGGTGAATGCTCTCCTCATTTTCTTGTTTATGTTGGTTTATTTTCCTCTCTATCATTTTGATACAGTTAAACCAGAAGCATATAAAGGTACTAGGAACTTTTTGCTTATAAATTTTAGAAAAATTTGATCAATCTACACTATGATCTTGCTTAGAGATTCATTCTTATGTGTGTTCACACGTGTCTCTTTTTCAGTCCTTGGTTAATTCTTATGTGTGTTCAGTTCAGATTACCTGACTAGTATTCAAATTTGGATTGTAATCAGCTTGGCTCAATAGGGAAGCTGGTAGCAATTATGCTTGATGAAGACCTGTTGGTCCATAAAGGTGTTGCAAGCAACGGGATCTTTTGGAAAAATTGCATTTTCCTTGTCCTTGTGGGCTAGTCAACTGATGGGAATTTGGTACGTATTTGTTATGTTGTTAATGACTATATGTCAGAATATGTGTGTTCGACTCACATTAGATTCACTCATTTGTGTGCAATTTTTATTTTTCGGAGACAATTTGTGATAGTTGCCTCCATATTTGGAGACAACTTGGGCTAGTTGCCTTCACTTTTGAAGACAACTTTGTGCTAGTTTCCTTCACTTTTGAGGACAACTTGAGCTAGTTGCCTCAGATTCGGAGACAACTTGTGATAGTTGCCTCCATATTTGGAGACAACTTGGGCTAGTTTCCTTCACTTTTGAAGACAACTTTGTGCTTGTTGCCTTCACTTTTGAGGACAACTTGAGCTAGTTGCCTCAGATTCGGAGACAACTTGAGCTAGTCGCCTCCATTTTGTTTTGCAACTTATTCATGTACACTATTTTATTGGAGACAACTTGAACTAGTTGCCTCCGATATGGACATTATTTATTAGAGACAACTTGAGCTAGTTGCCTCCATTTTTGGAGACAACTTGAGCTAGTTGTCTCCGATATGGACACAACTTCAGCAAGTTGACTCCACATGGTAGTGGTGGTCGTCGGTGGCGGTGGTTGGCGACGGTGATGGCGGCGGTGGTTGGCGGCGGTGTTGGTGGACAGTGGTGGTCGTCGGTGGTTGGCGGCGGTGATGGTGGTTGATGGCGGCGGTGATGGTGGTTGATGGCGGCGGCGGTTGGCGGCGGTGGTGGACAGTGGTGTTGGTGGTGGTGGACAGTGGTGGTGGTGGTTGGCGGTGGTGGTGGTGGTTGGCGGTGGTGGTAGTCGTTGGTGGTGGTCGTTGGTGGTGGTCGGCGGCGGTGGTCGTTGGTGGTGGTTGGTGGCGTTGGTCAGTGGTGATGGCCGACTTTTTGTTTTTTTGTTTTTTTAGTGGTTAGTGGTAATGGTTTTGTATATACATTACACAAAAGAGGGTATTTTAGTAATGTATTATGCTTAGGGGTATTTGTATAAGTTGATAAGGGTATTTTGGAAGGGGCCCTATAGTAAGGGTATTTAAATAATGTTCCCTATATTATTCGATACGATCAAGCAGCAATACCAGTTACCTCTATTTTACTTCATTAAAAAGAAATTATACTATAGAAAATTTTGGGATTTCACTTCGGGAGATCAGTGAAGTGGATAATTCGATTTCTACCGGGTACAGAAACAAAACAAATATTTTCCCCACAATTTTTTTTTAAGTTTCCCAACAAAAAATAGAAAAAAAATTAACAACAGACTTGGGAACACGTAATCAATTAGATTGCTGCTGGTGCGTGATGATTTTGTTGACAATATGCACTAAAAGAAACGTGGTAGAACTGAACAATACATAATATCTAAAATGTGACTAAATTAAGATTGATGCGCCACCATAGAACAACACCAGGTATACCCAAAATTGAAAGAAAACTAACTGGAATTTAAAAGCTTACCCGACATAAAACCTAGGATTTCACAAATAGATTTTACTTCGGATTCCTTGATCTTCAACCTCAAGTAATGATTTCTCTACAACCAGGAATAGTACCTTCATCAAAAAATCAAAAAAAAAATCAAAATACAGTACTAAAAAAATTAAAAAAATTGAACTAACTGGTTATTATTTGGATCAGAATATATTCTTCGTCCCTGATGAAATCCTTCGTGGGGAAAAACTTCCCTATTAACAAATCAATTAAACTGTGAGTCAACTTCAAAATATATCACTGAATCAGAAAAATACAATGAGAAAGAAACAGTCAAACGAAGAATAACAGGGAGAGAAAGCCGTAAAAGATAATACACGAATGGTTTACATCAGAAGTATTTTTTAGATTATCACGAATGGTTTACCTGAAAACAGAAAGTATTATTTATTAGATTATCAGTTAAATGAAACAAATGGTTTACATCGGAAGAAGATTATGGTGCTACAGAATCTAATACACGAATCAAAAATTAAGATTTAGAGTTATGTTGTATGATTTTTTTTTTTTTTGAATCATAAAACATGAGAGAATAGAGAGAGGTGAAGAGAGGCGGTAGATGATTAGGGTTATCAAAGAAGGAGATTAGGGGTTTTGTGTCCAGAAAGTGGTGCGCCCGTATGTAGCAGTACGTGTGAAAATTTTGTCTCATGATTTCTCATTGGTCTAAATCTCCGAAGTGGGGCCAGAAGCTCTAGAATTCGAGCTTGATACAACTTTTAACCACAACAGAGTATTTTCTCCCGAAACTATATCTTATCTTATATATATACTAATATAAAGAAAAGAGTTAGTTGTTTGGTGAAGCTTTTTCGCATGACAAAAATGCCTCATCGAATATAAGTTATCCCACGTCCGCCACTTTTACAAAGAAAAATTATAATGGCTATATCTTTCAAATAGACAAGCAAAGGTTCAAAGATCGAATCCCACCGAGGACAATTTTGGGCAGGGATATTTTTGTTTCCCTGTTTATTTCACATTATCTTCGTTTTAATTGATCTTATCTTCTTCGTTTTTAGTCCCTCTCTCAAATAAAATCTGAACACAGAAAAACAGAGATGACCCCTTTCCTGTCACAGATAAAATCAATTCCTCCCTCCTTTCTTTCAAAGGTAAAATCAATATTGTCGATGAACATTTTTGTTTCTTTTTATTCCCTCTTTATCATCTCTCTTCTTCTTTTCCGCTACAAAAAACGCATTAATCTTTTTAGATACAGACCTGAAATCAATAGACGTCACAATTAAAATAAGATCATAAATTGAGATACTTAGTTTGACATTTACATTTTTGATTTTGAAATGACCGCAGGAAAAGACATAGATTTTCTACTACATTTGGGACGAAAATTCAAATCCGGAACAGAGATTACACCACTATGATTCTCAAACTCCCATTATTAGTGCACCTCATTCAATAGCAAATTCTTATCATCATCATTAATATATATATATATATATATATAAATATATACTGATAAAAAAAATGACTAGAAACCCGAAAATTAGAATTAGGTGGTCAACCAATGGTATCCAAATACTTCTTCCAAGAAACAATTGTACGGAGTTGGTCATCAATTAGGCTGAGAGAGATGACCTTATGAAGAGGTAGTGATGATGAAGGCCACAGTTTATGTGTATTGTGACCCACTGAAGAGATAAAAGAAGGCTGATCGGAAACAGAAAGACATTTTGATGGAGATCATGTGTTGACACGTGTTCCCTTTAGTAGAGGGTTAGAATAATGACGTGACGGGCTGCCAGCACATCCATGCGTTCATTTTTTTAAAGTTAATTTGTACTTACCTGGACACTTTCTCTTCATTAAAAAATTGTCTGTGTCTAATCTAATTTAAATTATTCATCATCAGGTTTTGGAACGGTATGGTAGGACTTATAATAAATTATGGGTATCGAGGGTTCATAGATCAAACATAAATGAAATCATGACAAATATTTTTAACGTGGTTCGGCTCTAATGGCCTACATCCACACAAACCCCATAGGGTGAAACCATTATTGATCATCATTAGAAACTGTGATAACATTTACAGTTACATAGACTTCCTATTTATAGGAGAATATGATAAACAACAAACCTAACCTAAATAACAAACTATCTTGGCTAGAGATATATCTTCTACTGACTAGGTATTCCGAGAATCCCACCTCCATCTCTTCTCGGTGGAATGTAACATATATTCCAACACCCCCCCTTAAGTTGAACATGGAAATTTTGTAGTGTACAACTTGAACAAACTGTAGTTGGAAAGAACAAATATCGAACAAAAGTGATTGCTGCGACTGCGAACACTCATGGACAACAACACCAACATTATTCTTAAATGATAACATCATGGTTAAAAACAACAATAGCCGACGATCTTCAAACTTTGACTAGAACCACACTGCTTGAAACAGCACCAGAGTTTTTTTTTTTTTAACTTGAGCCATCATCTCCACCATACTTCAGATCACTAGAATAGTGTTGGACTAGTAAGACACTTCGGAATCAATCTTCACAGTCACTTGGGTTCATTCTGATCCTCATCTTTACAGAAGTTAAAATGAGCAACGACAGCACCAAAACAACGTTCTCAACAGCAGCATGTGGTATTGATTGCCTAATGGGCTCAAAAGGTCTTAGCTGAGTGAAATGGCTTTAATGAGGTTGGTTAGGTGATTACTAATTAACCAAGAAAAGACATGATAGACAAACCAATAACTTTGAATGAATGATGGTCGTCTAAGACTGGAATGACAGCATTAATAGCTCCAGTGTAACAACCCAAAAAATGAATCGTAATGATATGGAAACAATTGTTGAGAATAAAAATTATGACCAGAAAATTTTGAGTAAAGTTTGATTGAAACTTATGCTGGATCGAGAGCATTTCTGAGTAGCATAAAAAAAAAGGAATCGAAATTGATCGATCATAACCAATATTGGTGAAAGATATGTTTCAGATTATGATTAGGATATTGAGATAAATCAGTCATCTGATCTTGAGAATAAAAGCCACAATTGTGGAACAGTGCCAACTGAATCAGTAGTGTTAGATCCATATAGTGATTAATGGATTGTAAATTGTGATAATATATCCCAAACGATAGGGGACAAGAGCATGATAGATTCGTAGTTGATAACAACCAGTAATAAAAAATGATAAAAGAATACCCTTTGAGTTAGATATTGATAAAGAATAAAATATTGCAGTGAACAATATTGGCAAGACATTTTGATAGAAATATGTTACAGCTTGCAGTTGATAAAGCACGCCAACATAAACTGATAACAAGGATAACTGCAGTTGATAGCTTGCAGTCTGATCACTCTGAAGGTGAACTTAAAAAAAATGCAGCAGTTCCAAAAAAGGATAATTGCTAATGCCAAAATGTAAGTAAAGGTCTGAATTATTTAGAAAAACCAAAAAAATTATGATTTGCCATGATGTTATAGGGCAACAATTTATAGAGGAAACCTAAGTAAAGGTCTTACATGAGAATAAAAACTGATTTTTAAATGATCAATTTGACAACGAAAGGAAACTGATTTGCCAATGATAGATCATTAAAGAAGTTTTATAACTCAATTATCTGGAAAAATGAGTTACAAAAGGATATTCATTAATGGAAACAAGACTTGTTCTTTGATCAATCCACACAACATGAAATGTCTATGTAGATGAGAACCAATTCTGATCTGTGGTTGGGTGAAGTAACACCACAAATAAAAGGGAAAGTAAATTATTATTGTGATTCTGCAGTACAAAATAATAACAACAACAATCGATGATAGTTTGATAAAATATTTCAGTGATGAAGATTATAGAAATCACGGATCTTATATACAAAATCGTGAATACTATACAACTCTCTTCACTGTTGATACCCAATACTGATAACAAGGAAAAATAAATCTGAACTTCCCTGTGATTCAAGATACTAACCCTAAGAAATCTGGGTAGTAGAGAAAGAATGAGCACCATGTAAACATCTCATTAACTTCAATGAATGGATAAAAACATCAAACTTAAAAATGAAAAATGTTGATAGGTGCAAACAATTTTAATTTTGTAGCCGAAGCAATATGAGCGGATCTCCCCGCTCTGATACCATAATAAATTATGGGTATCGAGGGTTCATAGATCAAACATAAATGAAATCATGACAAAGATTTTTAACGTGGTTCGGCTCTAATGGCCTACATCCACACAAACCCCATAGGGTGAAACCATTATTGATCATCAGTGGAAACTGAGATAACATTTACAGTTACATAGAATTCCTATTTATAGAATAATAGGATAAACAACAAACCTAACCTAGATAACAAACTATCTTGGCTAGAGATATATCTTCTACTAACTTGGTCTTCCGAGCATCCCACCTCCATCTCTTCTCGGTGGAATGTAACATATATTCCAACAACTTAGGAGTACTTAATAACGTTCTATCGTAGAGAAAGGGAATGAGTAAAATGATTGGCACGTCCAGCTAGAAAATATTGTTTTACAGTCAACAAAGTGCAAGGGAAAACGACCGAAAATATAGGTTTTTTCCCTGAACATGTGATCAGCCATAGTTAATTGTATGTTGAGTATATCCAGTAACAACACGAAAGTATTAGTTATTAGAGGCATCGTTATAAAGAAGGAAACGTACACGAAAAATATTGTGTATAAAGAAGTCTTTCTGTCTTGGAATTAAGAATACACATTGTTGATGTAAAAGGATATATGATTGAAAATTTATTAAATGAAAATTTCGAGTTTAGTTGTAATTGTTTTTTGCAAATTAGCTTGAAATGAGTTTTCATCACTTGGCATTGATCGTTGATTTTTACCATTAACCATTAACCGAGTGTTGATTTTGGCCTTAACTACTGCACGAATTTTTTTTATCGAAACAAACGGAGTGGCAGGCGCATCGCGCATGCGTGCTATACTAGTATATAATAATCAAGCTTGTTATAGGGGCGGCATGGTTTATTAGAGGGGAGGCAGTGTGATAGTAATGTCCCTCTAGTTGGTTAAGGGATGTCCTATAGGGGTGTAAATTGACTAAATTACCCTCCCCATTTTAACCTAAATCAAAGCTAAATTGAAAATTTATTTTCTTTCTTCTTATCTTCTCCTCCTCCCATCAACCGTAACCTCCATTAAAACTCAGAATTTCATTGTCTTCGATTAATCAACGATTCGAAAATTAATCAAGTGTAGTGTAATGACTTATATGAGGTATGTTTTGAAAACCCAGTTACGATTTGGTTTATTTTGTTCGATTTAAGTTTAATTTCTATCAAAAATTAGGGTTTTAGATGAAAATTGAAATTGAAATTTCCGGGTTTATGTGAGTTACGGTTGATTTTAACTCAATTACGAACCGTAACCGGAGATTTTGATGTTGTTACGGTTGGTAATAGTTCAATTACCAACCGTATGTTCTTATATCTGAGAATATTCTTCAGTTATGATTGGTATCGAGCATTTAGTTACCAACCGTAACTCAGTTACGGTTGGTGTCGAGCATCTAGTTACCAACCGTAACTGGTTTTAAGATTGGGTTTTCTTCAAATTTACGGTTGGTAGTTCATCTTTTACGAACCGTAACTTCGATTTACGGTTGGTTATGAGCTAAATTCCAACCGTAATTAGCTCTGAAAATGTAAAAAAAATTGAATTTTTTTCGTACTTTAGATAACTTTGAGCAACAAAAAGCTAGTTGGGACTAATTTAGAAGTATACCCGGTCATTTTCTAGTCATGGTTCTTCATTTTGTTGGTTAATTTCTTCAATTGATTGAGATTGATCTTCTCCTCTAATTTTTTTTTTTTTTTAACTCTAGAAATCTGATTTAGGTTTTGATTTTGAGTTAATATAAGTGAAATTAATCATTAAAACTAAACTCGATTATCATCACTAAACTAGGTTATCAATTATGAGGGTTAATTGGTCATTTCAAGTTTTTTTATATAAGGGACACCTTGAATGATCATGTAATGACACTTTTTGTCCTACTAGAATGACGCCCCTCTAATAAACCATGTCGCCCCTATAATAAGCTACATAATAATAGATTTATTTATAAAAGACTTACGAAAACTCACCTAAAACTTAGAGTGCTTCTCTCTCACCTAAAACTTCTCTCTCACCTAAAAGACTTACGAAAACTCTCAGAACCTAAATCTTGAGCTTCTCCTTCTCAAATCAGCTCCTATGGGGAAGATTTGGGAAGGAGAACCTCAACCCATCTTTGATCTCTGCTTTCTCCTTTAGTTTCCCTAATTTTTCTTTGGTTTTAGGCTACTTTTTTTTAGATCTGAGTTTCTGGATTTGGGTTTTTGTTCTTGAGCAACATCACTTCTTCAACCTCTTTTCTGGATTAGAGCTAGCGTTTTCTTAATTCCGTTTCTCTTTTCGTTTAGTTTGTATTTTCAGATATATTTACTGAGTTTGTTGTTTCCATCAACAACATTTTCAGAAGGCACCATGAGTTTGTTACAAGTTCTATTATCACCAACTACAAGCAGCAGTAACCAGTTTCAAGAACGAGATTCTGTCAACGTTTTCACACCGATTCAGCCAGTATCCGACCGATTACGACACCGATTCAGCAAGTATCCGACCGATTACGGTAGTTTCCTACCGAGTTACCATGAGTTACCTCTGTTACTTTATTATTGATTTAAACCTTGAGAAATGGTTGGATCTCTCAAAGATCCTAGCACTTCTGCTAGATGCAGATATGTTAATAGGTTTGGCTTTGTTTCCAAACCATAAATGGCCATTTAACTTTGTCCCGTTACCTTTGTTACATTTGATTCTGATACAGGAAATGGTTCAAAAACATTTGACGAACTCCTATTGTAACTCTTTCATTTTGCTTTGCTTTGATGAATGTAAGATCGATAGATCGTTGTGCTCGACTCAGTAATGTAACCATCCCATTTTTGGGTTTTATCTATAAAAAAAATAAAAAAATAAAAATAATAGATCTATTTATATTAAAATTTACTAGTTTTACGGAATGGAAAATTTTACCCACTATCATATATATTCCTAGGAACGGACCTCCAAACGTCTTTCGAATTCTCTCAAGTATTTTTATTTTTTTTGAATAGCACGGATGCTAGTTGATACTTTCATGGTTGATAAATTACTTTGTTCCTGCCCAAATGGGAGAAACTGAAAAGATCACTATAAAGCATACAAAATATTACAGTAACCTATACATCTCTCCTTTCTTTTCTTCTTTCTTCAGAGGAAAAATAATAAACAAACTCTAGTAATACAACAAATTGTTACAAACAAAGGAATATACATAGCTAACCAAAAGAGGAACATACATATCTCTCTTAATACTGGTTAACTGAGAAGGGTTTGTTCTTCCATATAGAACTCCAACCTCTTCCCAATCTTCTAGATGCTGATTTATAAATGGGTCTACGCTCTGGAGCAGGCGGTGGTGTGGGTAACCGCCCTTCGTTGCTCTTCCGTGGTGGAGTCGGTAAATTACCTTCATTGCTTTTTCTTGGTGGAGTGAGTAAACTCCCTTCACTGCTCTTTGGTGGTACTTGTATTGGTGGTGGCTTCTCAACCTTAACAGGTGAAGGGTCTCTCTGACGTTGTTCTCGAAACAACATTAGCAGTTTCTGTGCCTTTTCTTTACCTCTATTTGTGCCATTTACTGAAATTGAAACCAATGAAGGAATTACCCCTTCTTGCAGCACCATGTCGCTGCATTTTTCATCTCCATTGCATAAACTCAAGATACATGCAACGGCTTGCTCTTGCTCAACTGGTTCGCCAATGTCTAAGATATCAGCTAGTTTGCTTACAAGACCTGGTGCTGAGATAATTTCTTCTCTGCCTGATTTGTTGGAGGCTATGTTTATGAATACAGCAATTGTTTTTTCGACCCACGCGTGATCTGCAAGGAGATGCAGGAGTCTTTCTATTATCCCGGCAGCGAGAAGGTGTGGAATGTTCAACAAGTTTGTGGAGAGATTATAGATTGCATGAAGGGCGTCAAGTTTGCATTGTCGTGTTTTGTCACTTTGGAGGATTTGAACTAAGAAAGGAACTGCTTCACTTGATCCAATTATCGGTTTTGCTTCTTCTAGACATGAAAGGTTCAGATAAAGAGCAGAAGCTGGTTCAGACGACTCTGGATTTAGGATCATTTCCTCCAACACAGGAATTACTCCGGCAGATAGCATCATCTCCTTATTCCTGTAAAAGATATGCCCAAGTAAAGATTCATAAATCCGACATAAAGAATACAGCATTATGAACATACTTGCTAATAAATTAGGAACATTTACGGGCCGATTTGTGATTCAATAACCAGGATAGCAAACTAGCATATTAGCTCTTCGATTATGAATATCTGAAGAAGACCGAACTAGATTTACTAAAAGTACATATATACACTGCATACCTGTTGTTGTTAACAGCGAGGTTGAAGAGAGCCATGGCTCCAGTTTCCTGACTATTCGCAGTCCCCTCACGGACAGCCAAACTCAAAAACCGCACCAGCTCTTCAACCAACCCATTGGCCCCCATAAACATCCTACCTTCTTCGTCATCCTTCAATAAACGCCGTATCTGTTCTACCACTTGGCACTGTTTCTTCATGTCTCCCTCTTCGCGCAAGATTCCTAGTAAGCTATGATACCTTTCAAACGTGTCCACTTCACAGTCCTGGCCAGATTCCTCTTCCTTTTCGCTCCCATTGGCTTCTTCAACAATACCATCTTCCAGAGGAATCACCTTAACTGGCTTCAACTTGGAAGGACTAATACTTCCGTTGGATCTTGATTTCGCTGACTCAGACTCAGATAGTTCCAGCCTCCAGTAATTGAGATCGAGTGAGTCTGGAGGTCCCTCAGGAGCAGGTACTCCATTCTGTTCACACCAACCAGCAACGAGACCCTTCACACAGTAATTTGGGGTTAAAAATCGATGGTCGAGATGCTGCTGGGTTTTAGGACAGGTATAGTGACCATCACCAAACCATTTCTCGATGCAGATCCTCTCATAAGTCTGACCAGATGAAATGATGACAGGATCATACATGAGCTGCAATGAGATCGGGCACCTCAACTCCTCTGGTGGTACTGGCAACGGCCCTGATCTCTTGCGGATAGGCTTAAAATTGAAAGAGCAGAGTTTTGAAAGCTGCCTTTCAAAGGTTTGGCTGTTTCCTCCAGACCAACCACTCTCTTCAGAGCCCAGTACTGTGGGGGAGCATGGAGCTGATCCTTGTGAATCATTGTCATCTGAAAACTCACCTCGGAATAGCTTGGAGTATTTTCTCATGAGATGTAATAGGTAAGCCACAATGGACTCCTTTCGCTTATCTTCTTCAACGCGAGCTCTTTCAATAAGCTTCTTAAGAGCTCTTCTCTCCGTGAGTGCCGCTCTTGAAGAAGTAATTCCAAGCTTTGAGGCAGCTTGGTGAAAGGTCTCAAGCTCATTATTGTCATTAGAGTTGCTGTTAAATTTTCTATCCAGCTGGAGCAAAGCAATCACTTCGTCACCAACTTGCTTCTCTGATTGGTCGAGTGAAAACACGGTTGCTTCCAGTTCATTTACAATCTCTGAAATCTAGAAAGAGAACAAAATGAGATTGCAAACAAAATATACAGGTTATTCTTTCAGAAAGAAAAAATAGATAATCTCCGATAGAATCTTAAATAATTTGATAACCTAGTTTTACAACTAATTCTTAGGAATCAGAAAGGACATATAGTAGTTGGAAGTTGAAACCTCTATTTGGGATATATAATTTAAAATCTATAAATAGAAGATAGAAGCATAAAGGATAGAAACTGAAGCATAAGGACGAAGGCACTATATGTATACATATGTACATATATGTAGCTCAGTATTCTCTCTGCAGTTTGTTTCATAGTACTTAAGTAAGCTTTCATCTGGCAATTGATATTAACCAATGGTTCTCCATCAAAATAATGAATGCAAACAAATAAAAGCTGCGTAGTTAAGTGATTCCCCATATCTCTATGAATTAAAAGTAAAAGGCTTAGTCGCATGACATTGCTGGAATTTAAACTGTGAGCTAAAAAATGTTGCACAATAGTTACCTGGAGACCAACAGATTGTGGGACAATATCTTCAACGCGCCTCAGACTATCAGCGAGACCAGACCTAGCCTTGTCAAATTTTAGGAGAACAGAGTCCCCAGTTATAGCCTAAGGAACAGAAATAATTGAATGGTGAAGAAGCTATCTACGTTCAAATCAAGAAAGCTTGATTCCATAAGACAGACTATCTACTAGCACCATGAGCTTGCAATTTGCAGACCAGTATATATCAGTATATATAATGATCCTGCAGCTATCGACAATGTAAGATATTGATACAAAATATGTGAGGGAATGTAACATACCAAGTAAAGTTTACTACAATCTGAGCAATGTTGAAGTAGATTCTTGGCTTTCTCAAGTGCAACATGCACTGCACATAAGGCCTGGATGCCTGATCTGCTTCCAGGTCTTGCAGCTTCTAAAACTGGAAAGATTTCCAATACTTTGCAAACAATCCCAGATAGCACGCTACACATCCCTCGATGCAGCTGCATAAGCAACCGTAGTGACAGTTAATTATCTAAACCAGGTAATCTTAAAAACATAAACATGTAATCTGAAATTGAGAGGTTTAACAGCATTGTATAACATCAAATGATATATTCAACCCAAGACAAAAACATAGAACTTTCTGGTGCTCGTCCTAGTTGATCGTCGATAATTTCCATTTCAAATTCGGGTTTGCTAATATTGCCAAAATAACATTTTCCGACTTAATTGTTTTGCATTTTCCTCTCTTGATATAATCAGGGTCCGAGGCAGGCCTTGCCAAACAACCATGACCTCTCCAGGGAGAGGCAAGAAACTTCTGATCAAAACCCGTAATTGCATTCATCCTATTCTAAATCCCTTTATGCATATTAATTGAATATAATTTTAACACCTTAGCATCACTGGCTGCAAAAAGACTTTCTTCAACCTCAGCAACATCCATAACTCCCAAATAATATATTACTTAATGATATCCAATCTCCTCAGCTGCACCCAAAACCAAAATTAAACAAAATCAATACACAAGAAGGAAGCTTTTGCTTTGTCATTTCAACCAAACTCAATCAAGAGAAATAAAAACACAACAACAATCTTTATTACAAAATAATCTTACCCAGTAAATTCAATATGATCAGATCTCTGTATTCAAGATTTCTATATCAAATACTAATTCTTACCCTACAAATACAATTAAATCATTATAAAAAAAATAAAAAAAAAAGGTACAAAATGAAGACCAAAAGCCCCAAAAATAAACAGATGAAACTTTTACTACATTGCACTGAGGATCAAACAATTTTGGATTACATAAGGAAAAAACCCTGAAAGTTCATACATTTTACAAAAAAAAAAAAAAAGACTTATTCAAACTATAACAAAGAAGGAGATGAACAGGGGGTTAAGATTCAGGAAAAGAAAGAAGAACAAGTACCATTATATTCTTTATCTTGTGAAAGAAGCATATGAAAAAGGCCTTTGCATAATTTAGGGTTTTTCTTTGCAGAGGAGGAATAACGATAACAACAACATTGTAAGAATTTGGGAGTTAGGGTTTTGAAATTGGTAGTTGTGAGTGGTGGAGCGAATTTTACGCACTGGTGGAAACATAGACAGCTTTCAAGTGAGAGGAAAATAAAAAATGAGTCAGATGTGCGATCCATGTGTTTGAATTTTTAAATTTTTTCTTATCCAATATTATTAAATTTGAAAGCCATAAATTTTTTTTATTAAAACAAAAATTTACTATTTTTATTTGTACTCGTAGATAATTGAATGAACTTTTCAAATATATAAATGTAAAAAAAAATCTGGCATATATTTTACAAAATATTAAGTTTTTAAAATTATTCATTTATTTTTAAAATTATAGATATTATTTTATTATTTAATATTATTACATGAAACTAGTTGGAAGCCTAACAAGCTAGGCTCCAACGACATACTACTACATTAATTGAACAGGTTGTTGTGCTAGCCTACCAGTGAGCCTCATGGGTAACCTTGCCAAGGGAGCCGAGAAGCGGAGGGGGCGAGATTGTGTCACAAGGGGGGCAAACTAACACTACCTTCCATGTTAATTCCTGCAATATTACACCATTGGGGATTTGAACCTGGGACCTCCTGAAACGCATGAAACTTCGGGGAACGGGGATGACCAGCTGAACTAGGGCCCGTTCTTTTTTATTTTTTAAATAACAAAATTTATGTAAGTATGTAAAAATAGGGACATCTAAGTAATTTAAGGGTTCTCCTACTAAAAAAACTATTTTCTTTATATTAACTAGTAAGGACATATGTGTGATGCACGTGCTTGAATTTTTACTTATCTAACAATAATAAATTTGAAAGCCATGAATTTATTTTCTCAAAATAAAAATTTACTATTCTTATTTATACTCGCTGCCTAGATAATTGAAAGAGTTTTTCAAATATATAAATTTTAAAAAAATCTGGTGTATATTTTGAACCATATTAAGTTTTTTAAATTTTTGATTATTTTTTAAAACAATGACACCTATATAAATGTAGATGCATTTTACTACAAACTACATCCAAAGGATAGAAACGCAATGCTCATCTCAAATGAAAGTAAACACTCCACAATGAACACAAGATTTACGTGGTTCGGTATGATTACCTACGTCCACGGGGGTGAAAGGATGAATCTTATTACTTAGAAGTGTTACAAAGGTGTTGCTCTC